>JAZHYW010061078.1:0-17108 GCA_037355805.1 Ixodes ricinus
TCACCCTTTCTGAAATAAATTGATGTGTGTGGGTGCGGATGAAATATATCCAGCCCAGGAACTAACAGAACAAGGTGCAAATGATGGAGAATGAAATTGCCAGTAAGTTTTGCAGAAAGGAATTTGGGTTAATATGGAAGTTTATGCAAATACACGCTTTCTCCCCACTATATATGATATATATATATATATATATATATATATATATATATATATATATATATATATATATATATATATATATTCATGGACTGAACAATCATGAACCGTACACTGGTTGCCTGATGAAGAGCGGTTCCCGCTCGAAACGTCCCAATAAACTTCATATTAGTAACTCCGACAGTACACACTTTGACTTATTACCTTTTCCCGGTTCATTGTTTTGTACTTCCGTCTTTCACCTATAGATATAATATTGGTCATCGATGCTCACCCAGTTCGTAACATTATATATTGAGTGATGAAGCAAACCTGCCAGAACTTTTGAAGGAAGTTCGGCAAAGGTTCGACGAAAATTCGGCAAACGTCGGCGCACGCGCGAGAACGCGACGGGGCTAGACGGGGCCAAGGATAGCAAATGGACGTCGTGCGTTCATGTGGTTTCCATCGTTACCATTGTACAGTGTAGTACTACCAGCGGTTACGGCGAGGTACGGAGTAGGCGACGTGGTAACTGTGTGTTTGTCAGCCTTCGGAAGTGTGGTTCTCTTCAATATTCTCTGCCTCAAGAACAAAAGATCGACCAGAAATGGACGCAAAAATGTCGCAGTCCACTGCGCAAGTCACAAATGATGCGGTACATTCGGGATAACGTGATTTTCATTTGATCTTTCCAGTGATGCAACGAGGTAGTTGCAACATTGACTGACAAG
This sequence comes from Ixodes ricinus, assembly GCA_037355805.1. Classification (NCBI taxonomy): domain Eukaryota; kingdom Metazoa; phylum Arthropoda; class Arachnida; order Ixodida; family Ixodidae; genus Ixodes; species Ixodes ricinus. Next base: position 873 of record JAZHYW010061078.1, read on the forward strand.
TACATTAGATCACTCCTCGCCATTCTAGCCATCCTGTTTTCTGCTCGCAAGTAGTTTGTGACAAAACAAATAATATTGCTTTCAATTAGCGTTATTTTGCGGTTTTCATCTTTCCGCATAAAACTAACACAAAAACTATCATGCTTGATCGTTGCACATCCGGCATTCCTAACTCTTTCCATCTTCCTAAACGTCCGGTGTGTCCTAACATCGGAAACCGACATTTAAAAAGTTAAAAACGAGACGTTGCGAATATGGGACGCACACTTTCATGCAAAGCTGGCGTCAAGTGACTCAAATCGAAGAACATGCATATTTACAATAATATTGTTATCTCTTCTGGTGAATTCATTTTCGAGCACGAAACGGTGACTCGCAGAATAAATATAGAACACAGTGTTACTGCTTTTTTTTCGATAACACACACTTGCAGGTTTGCGCTGATGAGACCTCAAAACCGGAACTCGCGTATCGTGACTGCGCTGACTGCGCCCGCTACTAACCAACCCCGTTTTGACAAATCACGTGCACAAAGTCACTTTAAAATTACCAGTAAACATACAAAAATGACACGGATATAATAATCTTGTAAAATATCACCTTATTTAGAAATAAATTCATGTCACTCCGCAGGACATGAATTCCAAGCAAATGTAGAAGAAGAGGAAGATCGCTTAAAGAAGACGGAAGAGAAAGAATGAGAACATTCCGACAGCAGAAAGGTCAATGCGTTAAAGGAAAAGAAATTTTGAATTAGGTGTAAAGAAAAAGAAAACCCAGATCAAGTGTAAAGAATTAAAATATATAAGTTAGTGTAAAAAAAAACGAAGATCAAGGATTAGCAGAAAAGGAAAAAGAGGCATTATTAAATGTTGCTAGTCCAGCGATGCGAATGTTATAATTTTTCTCTGTGTGTTTTTCTATGTTCAGCTGGCCCCATTCACAAGCAATGAACCAACTTTGCTCAGCATAAGCCCTTAACAAGGTAACTTCCAACAGCTCGTCTGTGCACTGACACTTCTTTTTTGTGAGAGGGGGGGGGTGGGGTGGGGGGGGATAACTAGCTGTCGTACGAAGACAGATCGAATTTTAGGTTTCTAGCATTAAAAGAATCAGTTCAGCATCCCGTCAGGCTGGTGAGTCAAAGATTCAGCGACCTGAAATTTCGTGATTCCAATCAGTGAGACATAAAAAAGAAGAACGCATGAAATAAGGAAGTGCATGCAATGGGCACAGGCTATAAGGTAGAAAAAGACGAGCGTGTTCACACGCGAGCATAAGCGGTACTCACAGCTGACATCGTGCAAGGCGGAAAACGTTATCTTTAATCAACCCTTCCGCTCAACAGTGATAAGGACATCAATAACCAATAAGACGAATAAGGCGCAGTACAGCTATATGTTTGGTAACTTTGAAGTTATTGGTATACCAGTAATCTAATCCATATAACCTCATGGCCAAATGAAGCATGCCAAAGTCGGATACTCCTGTATTTAGACTCCAAAACTGATGTATTTTTTATACTCTGTTCACAGTTATTTTAAAGAAAATGAAGGGAATCTGAAACTTGTTTCGAAGGTGTTGAGGAGTGAACCTTTTAATGCATATAGCGTTGAATCCTTTTGGCGTTAGTACTGAACAAGCAACCTACAATACTACACATATCGTAAGAAATTTGTTTTTCAATGCCTCTTCAGAAACCACCACAACAACACCCACTTTCAGCCTTGGGGAAGAGCCCCGTCTAATATAATATTCACCGTAAGTGGTTGCATTGGAATAAAATCATTTTACTTCCCATAGATGTTTCGCCTGTCAAGTTTCATGTCACATCCCACTGAGTTGTAGAGGTTTCAGAGTCAGGAGAAAAATTGATGCCACGTTGGTTGATCTTATTTCGATTTTGGAGATGTGACAGGGCAGAAAACAAAGTCAACCAGCGAGGTTTCGCGGCCTGTCACTTTCGTTTAGAAAAAAATAGTTTCGAAACATCTTTCGACGAATTTATTGTTTTGGGCTGCTTTTTGTTTCGACAGTTTGAAATGTGTTTTCTTGTTCCGAAAACTGGACATGGGTAAACAAAAGTATAATAAGTAAATGTTTTGTTTTGTTTCTTCTTCCTCTTCCGGTTCTTCTTCCCCTTCGTGATTCGCGAAGAAGCTTCGACGTCGAGATTACTTTCTTAGACAAAGAATAGCGCACTTTGCGGTAAGGAATTTGTGAAAAACAAGCTTGATGCGAACTTTATAAAAATCAGCTTATAAAAATTGGAGGATGCTTAAGCTTCGAATTCAGGAGTGCGACGCGATAGCGTTATAAGGCCCCGTTCGAAAATGCCTTCTCATTCGCCGTGCAAGTAGGCCTCGAGTGGCCTAGCTAGTTCCTTTTTTGTCAGAAAGGTCATAGGACAGAAACGCTTTGCAGGAATGTAAAGTTTGTGCTGCAAATGTCGATATATTATTTTCGTTATTATTCGCCCCCTGCAATAATGCCTTCTAGGCGCTGCAGGAGTTCTCTGAATAAAGAATATAATAGTGCGTCTGGCTCGCAACCGAAGGGTCGTGGGATCGAATTCCGCCTAAAATTTTTCAAATTTTCTTTAAGGCAAATTAACTTTTCTATTGTTGAAATCATTTGAGACATGCGTCTTCATTTGCATTACATGTCATGTTTTATTCACTTTCATTCCTCACGTGACGTCACGTGAACCAGCCTTGTGGGTTGTTTGAAATTCCCGCGCGAGGTCATGTCGCTCTGACCTCATGACTCTCTCGACCAATCAGAATTATCCCGTCACGCCACTGACGCCGGCTTTTCTGCGACATTAGCAGCTTAACGCTCTCGCGTTAAAACTTCAGTGGATCAGTGGATATGCATAAAAATATGTGTATATTGATAGTACTGAGTCGTCACAGTAAAATATCTTTTTTTTTACACTGGACACAAACGAAATATGTATGCCATATATTTTGGGTGTTAGCTGAAGACTGAACAAGGTATTATCATAACAGTGTAGTAAAATATTATATTCATATTTTGCCATTTCAGTAAAATAACGGTGTGTCTATAATATTGAGGTAAACCATGCAGCATGCACCATTACATAAAAAGTGGCCGATTTATCAAACAACAAATATAACAATCGCTGGTTTTGTACTCTTTCACTTTCCATATATACATATATAGACCACTTGTGCACGAGAAAAAAATACCGCGTGTTTCATACGATATAGACGTGAAGGATTCATTCTATGTGGTATTTACGTAAAGTACAAAAATCGGTGCACCGCCCCTTTCAAGAAATTACGTGAAATTGGCTGATGTGTTCTTTCCTTGAGTGCATCCAATGAATTGAATGAATTTTATTGCCGCACAAACTCACGGCACTTCAAAAGATTTATTATCATAGTTTATGTCTCGACTTTTGTTTTGTGACCGTAGTTCTACGATATCTTTTGGGGTGACACCCCAAGCTTTTGTGGACGGGCTGTCTTGTGCTTATTATTTTGTGTTTTCTAGAGAATGTTTTATTGGATTTGCTCGTTTATTTTATCTTAAGCGAAACGATAAAACTAGCGGTAAGTGCAGAACATGTTAGGAAACTTGGGGAAAATTGCCCGAGATTAGGCAGACCATCTTGTGGATTGCAGTGGCGCTTTGATTGTGAAACTGTAAACTTTCGTGCAACGAAGTTACCGCGCTATTAAGGTAAATCGGCCATAAAGTTATACGACCCGGATGTTTGCGCTCGAAACGCTTTACTGTTACGTCAACCAGACGTTCACGTTTTATTTCTTCGCGCCGCCCTGAAAGACAATCGTAGCTATTTAGTGCTTGATAGCGTCTGTCCCGCTGGTTGTGCTTGTCTACTTTTGTTTAGTTGTTCATTTGATAAAAAATCAGATATTGTACATCTTATGACGGGGTCAGTAAGCCGGGCTGGTCTTCTGATAACAAAAACAACTCTTTACATTTCACCATTTCCGATGGTTTCATTTCGCCCATACCCATTTGTGACAGTATTGAAGGCTTTTATACGAATAGATATGCATATTATTCGGTCTACAAATAAGTACGCATTTTATATTCTTCTCGGAGCCGGCGAAAAGACTAGAACTATCACATAATGGTCTTTGTGTTTGAAGCCAAGTATCGATTTTCCTCGCCATGCAATGTTATGACTATAAGTGCGAATCGTTTTTTCAGAGATCCCGTGTTTGCGTTTTTCTCTTCGCAGCTTAAGGGTGTCAACGCCAACCTGCGGAAGAGGCATGAAGGAGAGAATCGGAGGCCAGCAGCCTGTAAAAATGTGAAGCAGAGGTGGCAGATGGCCTAATACAATTACTATAATGCAATTAAAGTAATTTAATTAATCTTGGCATTAATTAATAATGCAATTCCATACTTTTTTCAGTTAGGTAATCTATGATGTAAATAATTCCTTTAAAGCAATAATTCAAATTAATGTTTCAATTTCTTTTCTAGCTTCAAGCATATTTCGTGCACCTGCGAAATCAAAGGGAACCTTTAAAAATACACGGTTCCAGGCAAATAGTAAAAAAAAAGTAAACAAAATAAAATAAATATATCGGGTGACCCATGGAAAGACACATCTTCAAGAACACAAACCATTTCCGTGGAAGTCTACAATAGATCGAGCGGGAGCACTCGTAAACACAATAACACTGTACTTCTAAAATTAAAAGAAAAATAAAACTGAACAGGAAATTGATGCAAGAGTAAAGAGTAAAGGGACTAAATCTTGTTTTGCTCCAGAGACCATTATAATAAGGGGACTCGCTGCAACGCTTCGCCCAGTCTTGTGTCTTGCACAAGACTGGGCGAAGCACCTCTTCTGCATGTGCTACTTATCCTTAGCCGACGCATTTTGACGGTTATAGGGCTTCTCGAAAAGGCGTCACGTGGAAGAAACAAGTTTACTGCCAATTCGCGAGCAAAAGTTACGAACCAGAGAGGAATTTCGGATGCAAAGTTTGACACAATAAAGCTAGAAGGCATCTCTGATTGTGGATGGCTGTCATAAACTAATTGAGGCCTTAGCAGAGCTGGGCACTATCCCTGGAGCAGGTTGTACTCCCGGATACAACGAATAAACTCCGCATTCACTGCAATCAGGGTGTACCGTTCAAGAGTGGATTAACTTAGTGGAGGATAAGCTGAAAGAAGAAGAAAAGAAAGATCCATAAGTGTGGAAACACTGCCAGGTGTTTGCTAGAACGATCTTTATATATTTTAGTCGCAAGGAAGGATGAGGGAGATGTTAGCTATTTCATTGTTTTGTTGTTTTATTCATAAAGCTATATCAGAGAGGGGAAAAAGTAAGCAAACTTTTTGTTTAACGGTTCCCTATAGTTCTCTGTAAATACTGTAAATAAAAGTCTTGGTAGAAACGAACTGTCACTTCTTTTGTATAGTGAAATAAAAAATATTTTGAAAGCAATTTCATCAGTTTTTAGATAAGTTTAATTTCAAATGTTTACTTCTGCGCCCTGGTAATTTGTAATTTAAGTTATTTATATTTAAGTTGTTTCAGGCAAAGTAATTAGTAATGTAATTTAATTACAAAATAAAATAAATTTGACCAGCTATGGTGTGAAGCGCGAACTGGCGCCGCCTGTCGGTCGAAATGCGAAAACAGAGGACGACTAAATTGATGACGAACAAGAAAACGACATCATTATGTTTTCCTATAGTCATTGACAGAAAGAACTCCGAGCGGAGCTTATAGTGTTCACACTCCTTGCTTCCTTATTCCTTCTTCGGCGACTTAACTCATTGGCTGTAACTAGGTACTCGGGATTTGCCATGCCCTGCCGTTGATTGAACTCTCAGTCACTATAAGTGTAATAAATTAAAGTAATAAATTATTTTTCCTTTTTTTACAGATTTTATTGATTATAGTGAATTTCGTAAAGAAATTGGTCTGTAACTTCTGTGTACACGATTACGCACACGAAAAAAAGATTTGTCGTGCTGCGTGCGCCTTTAATTCACAACATATTGAGGATATTGACCGAAGTACGCATGCATATATACCCTAAGGATAATGAGTCAGGTGACGCCTAAATTGTGAAGTAGCAAACATAAAAAAATCATGTCAAATTTGAAGGCGGTGTTTTGTTATAAAATTATTTCTCTTCTAATAAACGTTTAGTCATACAACATAGAGTTCTTTCGAATCTGCCGTAAAATTTTGGATGCAAATCGTTGTTTGTCTGTTTTAGAATACTTAACTTGGCAAATTGCATCGAAGCGCACGCGTGTGTAATCGGTCACAACATGAACAAGTTACTTTTATTTAAATACCTGGGCATGGACTTTTGCTCTTCTCATTAATTAACTCATGTATCCCTTATTAAATGTGCTACTCTATAGAACTCTTCGAATCTGTCTAGACGTTTTGTAAAATAGTTTGTTAATGTCCTCTATGGCATTTTTTTTGCATTTTGTGTCAGGTTTGTAATTTGAATGGTGCTTTTAAGTTCTCGTGAGTTTGACATCATAACAAAATATAAACGTCACCTGCAAAGTCCACTTCAGTCTGCCATTCGAGCCATTATCGCAAAGGAAGGCAAAGTGATGGTTCAAAAACCTAATTTGAATTGGTAACATTTGTTATTCGGAGAAATGGCGGACAATTTCAGTGACGTTACTTGATATGGGGAACTTTACGACTTTCAAGGAGCTATGCGGAAGGCAAGTTCGTCTGCTTATTTTGCAGGGGTTCTGGTGATATGAGAACGCCGAGCCCTGATTGGCTCTTATTGAAGAATAGTGGGTAGAACTAAAGGCAGTTTACTTTTAGGTCTACCCACTATCTTTCAATCAGAGCTCGGCTTTCTGACGTAAGAACAACCCATACAAAAGAAGCTGACAAACTTGCGCTCCACATAACTAATCTTCGTTCACAAGTTTCCCATTCTCTCAGTTCTGCCGGTTATCATCGATCTGGTCATCGGACGCCTCGGCATCCTCTTAAGACAAGATTTTAGTTTGTTTTCTCGCTTAATTAACTATCGAAATATTTGTCGTCGTCGCAACCCTCTGTCACAATTTCAAGTTGCCTCCATTTTTCCCTAAGCACGCTCCGAAAGTAAGCCATTCTTCCGGAAACTTAGATGCGTCTCGCGCTCAATACAGCCACGTTCATTCACCCACAAAACTATGTGAACTTGCCAATCTTCCTCACATCTGAATCAGATCGAAATACGAAATGTTAAAGTTCCTTTTTAGATTATCCATGATTGCGTAAAGATAAAGAAATCTTGAGTACTTTGAAATTTGCTCCACCAAATCCTCAAGACATCGTCATAGCATGTACATTCAATCCATCTGTTAAAAACGATTCCTTTAAGTACGGTTTTTTTTCCGAGGGCTATGAAAGATTTGGTATGTTACCTGATTCAGCTGATGTCATTTATGTCGCTAAATGAATTTGTGGAGCGTATCACTGATATTGTTGAATAGTGCTACAAATATAGAAAACGCCTATTGCTCTATGTAAGAAATTTTCAAAGCTACGAAGTGATCTGTTTCGTAAACTGCCAAAATTACGAAGCATCTCAATATAGTTTGTAAGACCTTTGTGTATGCTTGCTGTAAGCGTACATGTTGGATTTGTTGTTGTCTTTTTTCCACTTGTAATAGCCCAGTGCAAGGGCTGACAGTATCAATAAATGAATGAAATGCATGAATTTTAATCTTTTCCCCACTCTCGACCAAATTTTGCATTCGCTCGGCTTCCAACGACTCTGTCTTTCCCTGCTTCTTTCTGTCACCTAGTATATACTATTTTGCTCTCTCTTCCTACAGTTTGCTTTGCGGTGCTTCCATCAGCCTTTTCCTGATTTCTACTCTTCCCCAGGTACCGCGACGGGCCGGTATCGGGACTACACCGGCCGGTCCTGGTAACAGGATCGCGACGCCCGGCCTTCGGCGCCGGTGAGCTAGCGGCCGTCGTAGGGGTTTTGTCTTGCTCACTGGCCAGTTCAGCCGTAGAAGTTACAGTGACTGGCCGGCATCAGGTTTTCTGCTTTTTTCGCTGGCCAGTCTTTCCATAAAGGTTCCAGTAACTGGCCGATATCGATATTTTGCTGTCCAGGCTGGACTTCCATTTACATGGAAGTTCAGTGACTGTCCGGCATCGGCGCTTTGCTGTTCAGGCTGGCGAGCCCCGCCAAGGAAGTTCCGTTTACTGACCGACATCGTTTTATTTTTTTGCCGTTTCCACTATGTAGTCAAGTCATTGAGATTCTCACGAACTGCGGCAATTCATGAATAGCGAGTTGAAATGTTTACGTCGATCAATCCTGCGTAAATGACTGCCGACGCTGGCGTATTTGATGATAGCATGGCAAGGCTGACGTGCTTTATCGCGAAAACGCGAGAAATTTCACAAAACGCTACCTATTACAGCCTTTTAACGCTCAACAATGACGGATCAACATAATTACTGCCTTTTTGCACTAAACAACTGGTCAGGGTCTCCGGCTTGCGTAGTTTGGTAAGCACTGAAATAGACAATAAATTATTTTTTAACCTAGCGACAATAAATGAAAGGGTCAAGGAGGTTAGAAATTATTCACGCAGAGAGAAGTGAAGAACGCGCTCGAAGTTGCTAATGCGTGCTGTTTTGTCGCTGTGCTGTTTTGACGTGCTGTTTTGACGTGTCGTTTTGACGCGTGCTGTTTCTACCGGGCTGTTTTGTCGCGTGCTGTTTTGTCGTGTGCTGTTCTGTCGCGTTCCCGTCTAGATCGTGAATATTTTACATCTTTTTGAGTGCACCAGAATCGGCGAAATAGTTTTCTCATCTTACTTCTCATTCGATCAAGCCTATTTAGCGATTCCAACTGCACATGCTTGGCCCGGTGGTTCTCGTCGTTTTGCTGCCATGCTTGCTTAGGGATTTGAGTCTTCAAACTCAGCTGAAGTTTCCCGAACAGGCAGGATGTCATTTTCAACTGAAAAGCGTTCATAGGAAGCGGACTGCAAGATTAGCGTGCGCTCAGCTCTTTTTACCTTGCCGAAAAAACGCACAAAAGATGACACGTACTTCGCAGATTCTCGGTTAACTCGCGACGACTAATTTATGGAGCAAAAACAAGAACAACAACTATGCTATCAGTGAGCGTGTGCAATAGCCTTCTCCTGGTTTTAAACAGCATAATAAAGTCCCAAAGCCCATCTATAAAAACTACCTTATTTGAACACTACAAAATCGCCGAGAATCCCAGAAAATTACATACAATAAAAAAATGACCTCTGGGCCAACAAATCGGGTGGGAGTTTTAATGAATCCCATTCAATCACGTTGCACAATCCTTAAGTCGCGCGTCGCTTTCCGCAGACCTGTCTTGCTCATATTGCATGTTACCCATTCGCGGTTCACAGTAAGTCAAATGAATTGGAACACCCCGTTACCATTACCATGCTTGAACGGCAACTGGATCCGTCCCCTCCAGTTGTCCCCATGCAGTTGTCATTATATAGGGTGGTCCAAGTCACCAGGCTCGATCTAAAATGGACCGTGAAAATCGACGCCTGCACGTAGCAATCTAAACTTTTCGCCAAAGGTGTATTTCACAGGTCGGTTTTTTCTTGTAATATTACAAAGCGTAGATCTCTTTCTGTAAAAAATAAGGCCAAGAAACTTGCCAGTGTCTACGGCGGGCAGCGACGCAGACGACAGGGGTTCAGTAGCGGGGTGTGTTTGCCGTTCGTATTGATAGATGGCGTTGGGAGCAGCGTCAGAAGGTGCAGCCGACCAGCGAAAGAAAGCAGACGACACGCAGACGAAATCCGTTTGCAGCAAAAGCGCCGTCGTTATGCAGACGCGTTTCTTTTACTTTAAGTTTTGCTTTTATTGTCCGCATTTATTTTTTAACCGAAGGTACATTTAAAAAAGATTATGTTCACTTTAATAAACCACGGTGGTCATGAACCGTCGCGATAAGGATGTAGCGCCATCTATCAATACGAACGCCAAACACACCCCGCTACTGAACCCTTGTCGTCTGCGTCGCTGCCCGCCATAGACCTTGGCAAGTTTCTTGGCCTTATTTTTTACAGAAAGAGAACTACGCTTTGTGATTTTACAAACAAAACCGACCTGTGAAATACACCTTTGACGAAAAGTTTAGATTGCTACGTGCAGGCGTCGATTTTTACGGTCCATTATAGATCGAGCCTGGTGACTTGGACCACCCTATAGTTCCACTTCTAAACTAAGGTATTTTTCACGTACGCAAAGCTAGTTTTATTTTTACGGACTCGAATTTAAAAACCTTAAAAAATAATGCTCCTAAATTAGCAACAAAAAAAAACACTGCATTAATTACGGGCAGCTTAAGAAACGAAAGTAGTGGCGAGCTTCGAGCCTCTTATTATTACTCCAAAGCCAATGGAATTCCGGATTTAGCCGATAAGAACTTGTAGTGCGTATCACTACTGCGTAATGCACGTTAAAGACCCCAGGCTAGCGGCTGTACTGCACTGGCTAAATTTCATATGTACAGCTGAGAGAAAATTCGTCCATTGAGGCAGACTAACTTCCGGCTGACTAAACATACATTTAACATTAACGCCCAGGAACAAATCACAAGGCAAGAAGCTTGATCACAATACGCCCTCAGTTTGAATTTCCCAACCTGTAACTGACCATTCTGTAGGTTGGCTTTAGAAAACAAAAACACGAATACCCACAAAAAGAAGTTTAACTCTAAAATAACATGAACAAGCGAAACATCCAGATTGGGATGAACTCTTTGCAGTAAGTGCTCCTGTTGAAATATAACGCGGCTCTGATTAAAGTGTATGCCATGGCGGCCGTAACTCGACGTGGACAAATTATGCGGCTCTTTCCTACTTATTACGTTAGGGCCGACAAGAAAAAATGATGCCATTAGCGGTATCACTCCACGTAGCTACTAATAATTTAGTCACGAGGGTGTGGTCACCGTTCTTGGGCAACAAAGCAGCTCTACTTGGACAGAGTAGGAGGCATACGCATCGTGACAATGTAATTAAGGTATACCATGCCTCTTTTGTTGATTGGCGTTGGAAAACAGAAAGACATACCAGGTATACATCTCGATTTAATTGCAGAAAATTGGTTGTTCTACGCCTTCTTGTTTTCTGCGGATAGTTTTACGTATGCGGCCGCTCTACAATTTTAGCTACTACTTTTCTTCTCGCGTTTTGTTCTTTTGCAGTTAGGTTTTCATTATCTGAGCTCAGAAATGTCCTATAATTGGCAAAGGTTTACGTAAATTTCGAGGCGCTAAAGGATAGGTACGCTGACCTATACAAAGGAACAAAACTTTCGAAACAAAAATGGTTTTCATCAGTTTATTAACACTTCCTTGTCAGCATAATGAAAAATAGGAGCTTATATTCACTATGTTGAGCGTGGCCTAGTATAAATGCCCCAGATTGTCTCAAATAAGCTCACTGAATATCGCGAATATCTCAGTATGGATGCAGTGTCCATATACTAGGAGCTTCAATGCACATGGGAGAATCATTTGCAGAACGGCTTGTTTAATTTCATTACACTGACTACGGAATAAGATAGAAACAAATACATATAAACTCCGAAATATCACACCTAATCAGATACTATGTGTACTAATTAGTTAACATTATTTAACATTTTCAAAAACATAATTAAGGTGTATTGCATATCCAAACAGATGACTGCACTCTACTTATCCTCACAATAATGCATGCGAAATCTTTACGAAGGAAAGATTCTATGTATCAAACACTGAGTGCACAAACCTCGAGAACGACCAAAGTTGCAATACGAGACAAATGCAGTTGAAAGCCGAAAAAATGTATATTCTTGAAACTCGGCTGGAGTAGCATGAAATTAAAGCATACCGTGAACATTCTGTCCCAGAATTATCCAGAGTCACTTAAACCGTCCTCCTTGCATGTTTTGATTTTCCTGACCCCTCTTACGCCACCTGCCATCAAACATCTTTACAATAGCTTCTCCTCCCACGTCAGCATTGCGGTCTTCACGAGGTTTTGTCTGGCAGTTTTCGCGGCAGCGGTATAAACATTCTTCTTAGTAAAGGTGTTGTGGTGCAGCGATGTTAGCAGGCTGAGAATAGCTCTGAAGCGCTGGAAGTTTACGGCTTTCAAGTGGATGAACGTCAAAACTCGTGCGAGCTCCTACGGTCGTAGATTTGCTTCTCGCTTACTTATCCATCTGACGCGGCATGTGCTGATGTAAGCATAGAAAAAAAGAAAAAAAGCACAACGACACTGAAAGCACTTTTTTGTAGTTTGAGGAACGATGAAATATCTTGCGTTTCTCAGCCGCACTCGTGACAAGCGGGGCAGATTGCGTCGCTCAGAAGTATCGTCAGCGCGCCGATGTCGCACATCATTGAACTCGCGGAGCCATAGCCACTTGTTCTGTAAACGTTTCCGATGAACCCGACCTTCTTTTTCGAAGTGCTTACGAACGTGAACGGAGCATCAGATCGCGGGAAAACAGTCATCGCTACCATGGTTAAGCTTAGCACAACGCGGTAAACTTCCTCCGCTGGCGTTTACTGCTTGCTTTTGCGTCGCATTTCTTAAAACTTGTGCTTGCTGCGATAGCTCCGAAGGCGAAAATCGCTCTTTTTTAAGTGCTGTCTATCGCAAATAAAATCGGAGAAACGTAGAGAGCTCCGCTGTGCCAAGTGACAGCCTCTCGATGATAGACAATATTCGCGTAAACTTGCAATGTTTTGAGCCACGACACGTTTTCACACACGTGTTTTTTCTAATTTCTTTCCAAATTTTGTTTTCATTCTCTCATTCACGAAAATAGGCCTCCGAATGTCATAGAACAAGCAATATAATGAAATCAGAAGCCGGTGGCGAAATCAACTCATCGCTGGAAGAAAATCTAACATCAATCGGGACCCATATTAACATTTTTCGCCATCGGTCGAACCAGGCATGGCATACGTAGGGTTGTTAAGAAAACTTCATGTCATTACCAGCTTTACACTCACTAAATGCAAATAAACAAAGAAAGAAACCCTGTGTTTGATATAAATTCAAGAATATTTTATTCTTAGTTAGTGGCGCTATCAGGTGTCTATAGAAATTTAGTTAGGTGTGTAGCTTGATAGAAAACAAGCAACGCTAAGGCAAGAAAAACAATCATACAAACATTTTGATAAAATATTTAAGTTTATTGCTCATAAATTTCGTTGCGGTGTAGACTGGAGTCTAAGCCCTCGAGCATTAGTTCATCCACTTGGTCGCGAGTAAACATCCACCATAATTAAAACGAGCGTGTTGGGAGCAGAGTACGAATACTTCGCTATGGTAAAACATCAAGGACCCCGTCCTCGATGTTTCATCCTTCCAAATATTCGAACCTCTTATAACCTACGCATTAAACAAATGGATGTTATCGAATCTTTTTTTTTATCGGACCTGTTTTGTTGCATTACTCGCTATGCATGATATCATTAGATGAATGCTTATCTTCGTCGATTTTGCGGTATCTACTTATGCCCGACTGCCACGTACTGCTTGACAAACTCTTCATTCGTGCCTGATATTCCTGCGTGAGGTTAATTGAGTAAGTATTCTCCAGGCTATCTTGTTTAGATATACAAGGCTCTAGGTAAGAAATTGACAGAAGAGAGGGCAAAAATTTAGTTCCTCCAACCAGAACTAAATTTTTTCTGAAGATCAATCAACATAGCATAGAGGCATTTCACCAAAATGGTTCTCTGATACTAACTGGGACAAGTCTGATAACTAGTCACGATGTTGATAGAATCCTATTTCGCTTTCTTGACAGCTCTGAAGAAGTGCTATGACGCAGCTTTTCCTCTACAACAATTCAGAACACGGCGATGTAAGCGTAAAAACCATGGATATCGAAAGAATTGTTGCAACGCATCCCACAAGAAAAATAGACTGTTCGAAAAATTCCAAAAATGTAGGGGATAACTGTGTACTACTAGAATATAAGCAATTTAGAAATGCACTGAACCGTGACATAAAAAAGCTAAATCGCATTACCACGTCAGCAAGTTTAATAACATTCAATATGATCCTAAGCGTACCTGGAACGCTTTAAACACTATCATCAAGCCCAATTCTAACCATACGCCCCTTAATGAACTGCAGATTGGGTCAAGCGTCTTCAGTGGACGTGACATGGCAGATGCGATCAATGATTATTTTATAAACGTTGGTGCATACAATCGCCCGAATACCACGTCATCGAGCATTTTTCCACGAGCCCACCTAGAACATACTATTATGCTGAATCCTGTCACTTCTTTTGAGGTTGAGGCTGTCATAAAATCACTAAAAATAAAAGCGCTTGCGGGGATGATAACATAAAAGCCGAACCGATCAAATACGTATCTAACATTATAAGTGAGCCCTTGCAACATATCATGAATCTTATATTTGAAACAGGTAGTTTCCCACATGCCTTAAAAACTGCGAGAGTAACTGTCATTCATAAAAATGGCGATAAAAAGGATATTAGCAATTACCGTCCAATCTCCGTTCTCCCCGTACTATCAAAGGTTTTTGAAAAATTAATAAACAGTCGAATTCAAGCTTTCCTAATAAAATTCTCAGTTCTATCTACAGCTCAGTACGGATTTCAAAAGGGTAAATCAACAGAAGATGCCTTGTTACATATAAAAGATAAAATTTTAAATAACATTGAAAATAAACTTCTTACTCTTGGCATATACTTAGATTTTCGAAAAGCATTTGACAGTATCAATCATGACATTCTACTACAAAAACTTCCCCGCTATGGCATTAGGGGTAAAGCATTGGATTTAATAACGAGTTTCCTACAAAATCGCGAGCAGTTCGTACAAATCAATGACATCCATTCTGATCGTAAGACCGTTAAATATGGGGTCCCTCAGGGATCGGTATTAGGACCTCTGCTTTTTATAATCTATTTAGACGACATTGTAAACATCTCAGTTTCTCCAAACTTAGTCATGTATGCTGATGATACTAGTCTCTTTTTTTCTGGTACATCCGTAGATGAAATAGAACAAGAAGCTAATAACTACCTACGAGATTTAAACAGATGGCTCGACATAAATAAAATGCAATTAAATGCTGCAAAAACAAAATATATGTTATTTATGCCAAAAAATAAAAAAATCAATAAACTGCCATGTTTGACGATAAACGACTGCATTATAGACCGTATAACTGATTGCAAATTCCTAGGAGTATGGTTTAGTGAAAAACTATCCTGGACAACACAAACTGAGCATATAAAAAGTGACCTCTCTAGAACAATAGGAATAATTTATAAGACAAAAGACCTCTTACCGACTTGGTTGAAGGTACAAATATACTACACCCTCTTTTATCAAAAACTTCACTACTGTTTACTAGTTTGGGGCACCACGGCTAAAAGCAACTATAATGGTCTTATAAGTTTACAAAAACGTATGTTAAGAATAATGGCCAACTCGAATCACGGTAGTGAATCCGAAAGCCTATTTGACAAATTAAATATCCTTCCTCTTTCTAAGCTTTACCATTATAAGCTTGGGCAACATATTCATAGAAACGGAGTAAGCGGCTTTGACCTCATTCCTGCAAATTTGTCTGAATATAATTTAAGGACAATGAGGACATACAGACTACCATCTATTAGGACTAACTACGGAAAACAAATGATCAATTTCCAGGTTCCCCAGCTCCTAAATGCAGTCGGCAATAATGTTATAATTACTGTAAACCAAACTACATTTAAAAAAGATCTCCGCTCCTTTTTGATTGCCAATGAGTTGTTAATTCTATAGATATGTTGCAATACATTTTTTAAATTTTTTAAATATTTTAACCAGCATTTTTTGTGCATCCGCTTTTATTACAAATCTTGTATACCTTGTAATCACGTTTATTTTTAGATTTTATCATGTGGACAATGCCAGATTGCTATTTCATATGTGCCTGGATTTCATGGATATGTAATCTAGCTTCTTCACTTTTATAATTTTTACCGAAAGTGTTTATTTATTTATTTATTTATTTTTGCTTGATGTCTTATATTACTTTTTAATCTTTGTTTTTACGACAATGTTAACATAAACAACATCAATGTGTGCTAGTATTCCTTCTTTACAATTTTGTGTGTGTGCATCCATTATCTCTTGTGTGTATGTGTGTGTGTATCCACTATATCTTGTATAAGTATTTTTT
>JAZHYW010061080.1:0-25220 GCA_037355805.1 Ixodes ricinus
CGAGAAGATCCATTCCAATCTGCTGGAATGGTGCAGTCGGGGGTGATATCGGTTGCAGGAGACCTGGGCCGGCTTCGTCGGTGGTTTCTTGCGTCGTTGGCATTCGTGGCACGAACGGACGTAGAGGTGGACAGTCTTCTTGGAGCTAATGTAGTATTTTTCTCGGATCCGTGCTAGCGTCCTACTGTAGCCAAGGTGACCAGATGTTGGCCTTGTCGTGGCAGGCTTGGAAGATCTCTTCGGAGACTAGCAGAATTACCAGGAGCCAGTCGAGTTGCTGCCTCGGTTCTCTTTGTAGAGGATACCTCTCCTGGACGGTGAATCTTGGCAGGTCGATGAAAAGACTCGGGGAATCGTACCCTCGTCCCTCCAAGTGGTCGATCAGTGCACGCAACTCAGATCGTCCTGCTGGAGCGCTGCCATACCATGAATGCTCACCGCGACGAAAGTGGTCGTCGTCGTCGCCGTCACCTGGGTGTTGGAGCATCCGTAGCTGACTTCGACAGGGCCTTGGACAGGCAGTCGGCGTCGCTGTTTCCGGCCTGACTTGTAGACCACGGTCACGTCGTACTCTTGCAGTCGTAGGCTCCACCGAGCGAGAGGCGTCCCGATGGGTCCTTCAGGCCCGCCAACCAACACAACGAGTGGTGGTCGGTGACCACCTGAAAGGACTCCCCGTACAAGTACGGGCGGAATTTTGCATGGTCCAGACGACGGCCAGACATTCCTTCTCGGTCGTCGAGTAATTGCGTTCCGCGTTTGACAGCGTCCGGCTAGCGCGGCGTAATCACGCGCGCTCCGCACCGTCTTGTCGTTGGACCGTACTGCCTGGAGTCCTGGGTATTACTGAAGTCTGTGAACTCTGTTTCTGCTGATTGGTCTAGTGGCCGAGAATCGGTGGTGACTGAGCCGCCGCTTCAGTTCGTCGAATGCCTGTTGCTGTTCTCCACCCCATCGAAGTTCACGGCGTTCTTGGTAAGGTGCGAGCGGCGCAGAAAGCTGGCGAAATCCTGAACGAATCGCCGGTAGTATGCGCAAAGTCCAAGGCGAATCTTCGGACGGCCTTTTTGTCGGTGGGCGGCGGAAAGCGGGGCAGCGCTACGGCGCGAGTTTTCTCGTGGTCAGGGTTTACACCTTCGTTGCTCACAACGTGGCCCAGGAGCCCGTGCTCGCCGCAGGCAAATCCGGCACTCTCGCCGGCTTGAGGGTGAGTCCTGCGGTCCTGATTGCCCAGAACGGTCTTCGAAGGCGTCAGCAGATGATCGTCGAAGTTGGCCGAGAATACCACGACGTCGTCGAGGCAAACGAGTACTGCGTCTGCCACTTGCGGCCTGCCAGGACGGTGTCCATGTGACACGGTCGAACGTCGCCGGGCGTCCGTGCACAGTCCGAAGGGCATCACCTTGAACTCCCATACAGTCCGTCGGGCGACGACGAAGGCAGTCTTGTCTCAACCTGTCTCGTCGACTTCGATCATTGCGAGTACATCTGGCGTCCATCGACGAAAAGTATCGGGGAGGGCGCAGCCGGCCCAGCGTGTCGTCGATGCGGGGGAGCGGATACACGTCTTTCTTTCGTGACCGCGTCGAGCCTCCGGTAGTCAACGCAAGAATCGAAGCGTTCCGTCCTTCTTTCACCAGTAGGGCGGATGCGTAGCCCACGGCCGCTTCCGAAGGCCGAATGATAGTCGTCGTTCAGCACCTCTTGCAGCTGTTCCTGGAATGCCGTTCGTTGTGGGGAGACCGGTACGGCGGCCGATGCACAGGGAGCGCGTCCTCGTTGGTGCATGATGCAGTTTAGCAACTGTTGTCTGGCGCACGCCGACGTCGTCGTGAAGCAGTCGCCGAACTTGGCGTGGAGGTCTCGCGAGCTGTCAGTCGTTCCGTGGCGCTGAGCTTCCAAGGGGCTAACGTCGAGCTGCGGCGGCGGTGTACTGTACGACGAGCCGGGAATACTACTTCGTCACAACATGGCGAGGGTTCGTCGGAGATCGCGGCGATTTCGGCGTCGGCCTGGTTCTACGTGTACCTACAGCGGCACCTTTCGTGAGGTGCTGCGCCTCCGGTCGAAAGTTCGTCACGAGGACCACAGTACGTCCATCCTGCAGCTCCGTTACGCCTTCTGCGACGCCTATTCCTCTCAGAAGCGGTTGATGCCCTCCAGAAGGACTTGGGCAACTGCATCGGTCACGACGGCACCAGGAACACTCGACCGTGGCAGGTTCACGTGGTCCGCAATGACTCGGACGGCGGCTGGCGTCGTTTTGGGTCTCTCCGGGAGGTAGGGAACGGGCTTTCGCAGCGTCAACCTGTTTGCGCCAAGGTCGATCACGGCACTGTACTCACAGAGGAAGTCCATGCCAAGGATGACGTCTTTGGAACAGTCCTTGAGGATGACGAATTTCACGGGCAGGTTTCTCCGTGTGGATGTTCACGCGGGCGCAGTACACCTTCCCACTGGTGCGATGAGATGCCCGCACGTGCGGCACGTATTTTCGCGGCACATCCCACGGCGTCATCACTTTCCAGAAGGCGGCGTGAGAGCCTCCCACTTCAAAACGTGAATAGCCCGCTCCGGTAGCTCGACGAGCGCCTTCGCCGTAGCCGCCGATGGTGTACGTCGAGGCATATCGACACCGTCAGCAGAACCGCCGTTCCTGCAGCAGTCCGGCGTCATGCGTGGAGCCCGGTGCATCGTGGAGGATATTGGCGTCGTTCGTCATCGGCAATACCTACCCCGGTGGTTGCCCGCACTCAGTTTTCCCGGCGAGGCACGGGGGACAGGCTTTCTCGGCGGGACGTACTGATGAGGCGATGGCAGGGCGGTAGTGGTGACGGCGATCGGAAACCGCGGCGGGGAGACGGGTCCCGGGGATGGCGATCATGGCGGAGGCATTCTGGCGATGTCCCGGGGCCGCCTCGCCGTAGCGCGGTCAGTGGCGTCGCCGGGGTGGAAGCCGCGTAGCCCCAGCCGCCGGTGCGCGGCATCGCCGGCATACACGTGGTATCAGCTTCCCGCAGTGGTAACACAGGGCGCGCCGATCGGCCGTTCGCCGAACGTCGGTCTTTCTGGGCGTGGTGGTCTTGCCGGACGTAACTGGACTGCCGTTCGTCGCGCCGTTGTGGGGAGTACTGCCCGCGCTGGTGCGATCGCCGGCGTCGGTGGCGTCAGGCGGTTGGCTGGCGGCAGCGTGGCGGTCGTCGCGGCCATGGCGGCGTAGGCTCGCCGCCGGTTGTTCGGGTGCGTGGCAGGCCTCGGCTGGTCGAGACCTTCCGGCTGGACGGCCCGCTGCACCTCGTCGCGTAGCGATAGATCTCGGCGGACCGACAGCGACGCCGGACGCTCAGCAGCGGGAGCAGCCTTCGAGCCCCTCGTCGGACGACGTCTCGGATGATGTCGCGGAGCTCGTCGGCACCCAGCGGCTGAACTCCGAGCGGGGCGAGGCCGTGCTGTGACGTTGGCTGAGCCGAGGGTAGTGACTCGCTCGGGCCATTAACGCCCGCTCGATGTTTGTCGCTTCGGCAACAAATTCTTCGACGGTCGTCGGGGGTTGCGAATAAGTCCGCCGAAGATTTCGCTTTTCACGCCTCTCATAAGGAAGCGTAACTTCTTCTCGTCGGTGGCTTGTGGGTCGGCGCGGCTGCTTAGGCGGAGGATGTCTTCAACGAAACTGGTGACCGTTTCGTTGGGGCCTTGAGTCCTCGCCTGGAGAAGGTCTTCGGCCCGCTGCCTACGATGCTGATTCATAAACGCCCGCTTCAGCTCGGTGACGCAGGCGTCCCACGACGTGAGCGCAGCCTCGTGGTTCTCGAACCAGTGCCTCGCAGTACCCTCCAACGAAAAGTAGAGGTTCTGCAGGTACTGCTCGGCGGTCCATCCGTTATGGCGTGCCACGCGCTCGTAGTGATGGATCCAGTCCTCGACGTCCTCGTGGATCTCCCCGTGGAAAGGCGTCGGAGTCCGAGGGGCGACGGGCAGGTAAACGACGGGTGGAGCGGTCATCGTCGTGGCCTTCTTCCTACCCCGCACCTCCACCAGAAATGTCACGAACGGAGGTGACACGAAGACGAGCAGTGAACTCAAAAATAACGGTTTAATAGGCGAACTTGTGCCAACCAAAAATAAGTAAAGAACGAAAGAGCGTCGATGCAGCAGAAACGCAGGCGGCGGTTCGGCGGCGACAACAGAGAGCACGAGCCAGACTCTGACTCGACAAGGTCGCGGGTAGCTGCTTATCTACAGTGCGTCGCTATCTCGAAAGTTCGGCAAAGGAGGCTCGGGCGTCGCGCGCTCGGGGCGAGGATGAACTGGCACTTTCGAGAACAACAAAGCAAAGGGAAAGTTACAACTAGTGCGAGAATGAATGGGAATCTTCTAGAAGACCGTGACCGAGCGTTGCTTTCTCGGCTCTGCGGGCGGCAATATCCAGATGATACAGGGCGATCTTGCCGAAAAAGTTAATGAAGTCTCATTTCTTCATATTTTCACACTATATCTGCGTCAGCGAGCACGAAGAAGACCGAAGTCGTCGGAAAGCAGCTACACATCGCGGCTGCCGTGGCTACCGCTCACCGGACAAACTCGCATTCCCCAGCTCTGGGCGCTGCCATCTTACCGGTGACATCACGGCTCTTGTGAGGTCACGTGACGTGTGGTCACTTTTGCGTACAAAATGGCGGCAACCGGGGGGTGCCACTTCCGAACTTCCGGTTTATCACTCTAAGCCCCTCTACCTCATTGTTTTATACACTCATGACGTGGCGCCATCACCTCTCCATTGGCTCCGCATTCACGTGCCCAATGACGCACGCATTAGGCCAACCTTCGGTCAACCAGACCCGAGGAGCCGCCGTGGCATCGGGAAGCGTGCTTGTCTCGCACCCCGGAGGCCCGGGTTCATTTCTCACCCAGACTGAAATGGACGAAGTTTTATTTTCAAGAATATTAATTTACTTTGTTAACTGGAACATCCCTGAGAAATTTGACGTCGATCCTCGCATTTCTGACGTGTTGGTACTCTTTGCACAGTCGGCCATTTTTGGTACCATTGTTTGGTCACGCCACCGACGACATTGGATCTTCGCGTAATGGGGAATACAATGCTTTCGCATTAAAAGCGAATGCATAGCACCAAAACCTTTTGTATATAAAAGACTAGTGACGTCACTCCCTACTTCGCAAGCTGCCGACACCGATGCATCTTGCTCAAAAGTAATCTTTACTGCGAAACGTATGCGGTGAGTTCTATCTGCTTCACGTTGTTATCAGGAGCGCCTTATCATAAATTATCTGGTTCTGATGCTTGTTTTCTGCTTTGTGTTTAAAAAAAATCGAATTTTCTGTTGCACGTTGTGTGCGTGATATGCACTTTTTGCTTGAAACGCTCTTTTTTTTTTTTCGTGAGGACGACGACACGAAAACATTCGGTAAATGTGATCTGTAAGTCATATGTAACTTCCCTTTAAAAATTTTTGAAAATATTATTTTAACAATTATGTGTCCCATTTATGCAATTTTAAATATATATATATATATTTATATTTTCCTTGCAGTGTTTTTTTAAGGTGAAATAAAGTACCGTATTTACTCGAGTAATAGCCGCTCTATTTATGAACAAGGCCCTTGCTTCTAACTTTCCCGCAAGGCACATATACAGCCGATCATCTCGTTGCGCATAAATAACATAGCGAATAATCAGATCGAGAACACGATTCTCCGTACAAATGCAATCTTCATAGATGGTATCTTCGAGCGAAGACGTTATCTTTGTCCTGTAAACCGCTGGAGTCAGTGCTATCAATCGCGGTGATTGGCAATCTTTGTGCTCCGCGGAAAAGAGAACCCTCAGGTTTTCTTCATAAACAGTGCGGCTATTACTCGAGTAGATACGGTATGTGCCGAGAAAGTAAGGGAGAGGAGGAGACTAGAGCGCGGAGGGAGACGTCAGAACGCCAAGCTCTGATTAGACTGATTAGTGGGAAGACCTAAAGCGGTTGTCTCCGTTCCACTCGCCGTACGCGTTCGAATGCGGGAGCAAAATTATGGACGCCGGCGTTCCGCGTTCTAACGCGTTCAACAAGTTCAGTGGAGACAAAGGCACCTAGTTTTTGGTCTACCCACCATCCAATCCAACCAGAGCTCGGAGTTCTAGTGTCACTCGCGCGCTTTCGTCTCCACATGTTCCTCAGGTTCTCGGCTCATAGGCACCAGCCATAGAGAACATTCTGTGTTAAAAAAGGAACGTTGATATCTACACACAAACATTGCTTACGTCATACAAAAAAAAGGTTATTTTCGTTTCATTTTAAATTGACAGACGATGCATTGTGATTGTCGCGCAACACTGCTTCCAGAATATCCCGGTGTATTGTGTAAAAAGCGAGAAAAAATAATATCTACATGGATTCCAAGACAGTTGTAAACAATTTAAATGGATTTATTGTTATACTTTACAACCTTACGTTGTATCCAAGCTGCCATCGAAGCAAAAAGGAAGATTGAAAATGCCGGTATTGAGAGCAAATGTATTTTCTCAGCCACTATCTACCCGAAGCGGAACATGAACAGCCGGGTGAAGACCATTGCATCGTCCAGCTTCTCCAAGGTCAGGTTTTGGACGACAGTCCGATTCAAACACACCTGCAAACGTTACGCGAAGAGAAGGCGGGTGTCAAGCGTGGAACACGTGCACGCAAAAATGCATCACTTCGCACAGCAGAGCGGCGTAACAATGGCAGCCGACGCTTACGTTGCGACGAGTGCGAATGCCACGCCGTCACTTCACAGCTTCAGCGACGGTTGCTATTGTAACCCTGCTTGGCGACCCGACGCCACGCGATTCATGCCTACCCTTGTTTCGCGATTTAAGCCGCATTCCCACTGCTCATGCATCCTACAAAAGGCGCGGTGCTCTCTGCAGGCATGATGACATATTCATCCGCGGACTCTCCTCACGGATGTTTGGAACATGTTTGCTTCATACATTTGTGTTCTTTGAACATTTCTGCAGACAGTTTTCGTATGACCAATATGAAAGGAACGTCCTACAAGAAAAGAAACACACCTCAGCCGGTGTTTGCACATTGTCTTTTGTCAGACGTTTTACCAGTGCGACCACGCGGCTGTGTGAAACAACCTAAGCCATCGGATACCATGTGGTATCGGCTAAATACAAAACACTACATTAATGGTGCCAGAAGTGCCAGCCGTGGTAACAGAAGACCCCTAGAACCCGTGTACCACAACATCATCGGCGCGCACCGCCACAGCAAGCGATGGAGCAGGTCGACATGGCACACCGAGTTTCACCATTTAAGCGACTGATGTCAAACACATCGGGCTTGAGTGGGTCCATATTGGGTATACAAGTTTCAAGAAATTTTTCGTTGCATCACAACATTACGGCGGATGTACTGCAAGACTGCACCACTCCTTCAATACGCCGGCGAGGAAGTTTATGAAATCTACCGGTCTCTCCGGGACGACTCGTTTTTGACGATTGTCAGCAGCAACGCGCAAGGCGGGGCGACAACGTCAACATCCGAGTACGACGCAGCGATAGCAAAACTCGACGCTCACTTCGCTCCAAGAATTAACCCAACATTCGCCATTGGTCGCATCCGACAGGTACAACAGAACGCCGATGAGTCGCTAGATTTTTTTATGCTCGACTCCGGCAGCTCCCTCGTCATTGCAAGTTCCCAGACGTTGATCTTGAGATGAAGATTCAAATTATCATCGCGACCACATTAACGCGCCTGCTGAAGTATGTCATACTTCATTCATTGGACTTGCCAGACATCCTCAGTTGAGGACGTATGTTTCAGGACGTGGAGCATACGACCTGTCCGAAATCGAGCGTAATGCCGACAAGCCAGTCCTCGCAGTAAAAAAGGAAGAGAAGCATAGCAGCAGCGAGCGAAGAAAAAGTGCGAAACCGCCTCCAAGACCAAACTTGCCGGACACAACATCACATCCTATCGGCAGCATGTCACAACTGTGGTGGCAAATGGCCACTCTGACGAAGGACGATCAAACTGTCCTGCGTGGGGAAAAGAACGCAAAACCTCCCAAAATATAGGAAAATCTGCCTAGGTGTGCCAGTTGGTGAACTAGATAGTAAAGGCCGTCAGCCAAACCCGCCAACATGGCAGTTCAGGCGGTGAAGAACACATTTTGGTAGCAAAAACACTTCCTCCCGCAAGCTCATCTCTCAAAGGTGTCATCAGGGTTGGCGACGTTCCCATCACCTTCGTAATAAATACAGGCGCAACCGTGTGAATTGTTGGGGAAGATTAACTCCAGAACGTTCACCTAGATGAAAAACTAGAGAAAACATTTGTAAAGATGTTTCCATTCAAGAATCAGGACTGACGCTTAATGAAAAGATATGTCACATCCGCCAACGGGAGCTAACCTTCTTCGGATTAATTTTTTCATCAAAAAGTTCTCGTTCAGATCAAAAAAAAAAATCGAGGGCTTCCTTACAAGTAAAAGTGCACGAGTTCTCTCAAGAGGGAAGAGTCTGTTGGGAATAGTCAACTACACAGGTCGGTTTTTACGAAACCTTGCTGACCTTACTCTGCTATTCAGTCAACTGACGTTAATGGATGCAGTCTGAGAGTGGACCGAAGGGCACTAGAAAGCTTTTGACGAACTGCAGCGTGCCATGTTAGGCATTTCCACCCCAGTTCAATCGATCCAAGGCGACATTGCTGAATGTAGATGCCAGCCAGCGCGGACATGGTGATATTTTCACCAAACGACATGGAACACAGGTTGCAGTGATAGCGTTTGCAGGCAGATCATTAACACCAGTGGAAAGTCGCTAGTCCCAAATCGAGCGAGAGATGCTGGCAGTAGTATGAGGCATGGAACACTTTCGGCTGTACTTGTCTGGTGCAAAATTTCATTTATTGACAGACCACAAGACTGGTGAGCATGCTGGGAAACCCAAGGTCGTCAGCATCCGCCCGCATAGAGCGCCTTGCTTTCCGCATCCACCAGTATGCAGTTGACGTGCACCACACTACAGGAAGCAGCAACCTCTAGGACTACCTTCCAAGACACTCTGTGCCACTACACAAGACGGCTACTCGCATCACCAAAGTTCCTGACGAGCATGCCAACTTCATCCAACGCTAGCGCATCCCAAAGACCTTCTCAGTGGGGGAAGTTCCGGAGCAGACGATGACAAAACAACAACTGCAGCTACTTCTGAGAGCCCTCCAGCATCATCTAGGTAACGACTGGCTGCTACCAGAACTAAGCCACTTGCAGCTGTGAAGGCAGAACTCACTTCAACACCAGAAGATCTCATCCCAGGAGGGTCCTGTCTGGTACTTCCAACTAGTCTCACAGAAACGTGCAGTGCAACTCGCACACCGAGGTCACCAAGAGTCCGTAAAGACGAAACAACCACTGCAAGAAAAAGTTTCAGTTCCAGGCGTGAACAACTTTGTGCTTATGCTGGTGACGAGTTGCCTTCGATGCCAAGCAGCGGTACACCTAAAAACTCAAGAACCGCTTACGATCTGCGAACCCCCAGTAGCGGCTGGGGAAAAGTATCACTAGATTTTTGTGATCTATTTCCCGATGAGAAATATGCGATGGTGGTGATAGATGACTTTTCGCGATACCCTGTGGTACACGTCCTCGATTCGACAAGCGCACGCAATGTGATTGTCCAATCTCCGAGCACTGCTTGGCCAGTTTGGTATTCAGGACACTTAAAACGAACTTCGGGCTGCCGTTCCAAGGCACAGAGTTCGCTGAGTATGCCCAGAGCTTGTGTTTTGACACCACGGAGTCACACCCCTGCGGCCTGAAGTTAACGGTGAAGTGCAGCGATTCATGCGAACATTAAAAAACAGTTGCACACATGTGAACTCAAAAACAAGCCGCGCAGGGGGCACCTGTGAAAGCAGGTGTTTGGAGAGTGGCGTCTCCACGGACCCCGAGCCATGCGGGTTCGCCCGCCCACGTATGGCTGTGCGTGGCTTTCCCGTGTCCGGGGAAAAGGGCATCCTGGTGGTTGAGCCGAGCCCGGGGTAGGTTTGGACCCTTCGGGGCCCCCGGGTGAGGCAATACACCACTTCGGCCCCCGCTTCTCGTAGACGGGAGTCCTGGTAAGGCCCGGCCAGGATGATTCAGTCTAGTCGCCACTTCTACTATCCCCTCCCTTCTTTCAACCTTGTCTTCTCCTTCTTTTCACTCTTCTCATTTCTCTTCTTTCCTTTTTCATCTCCTTTGGCGGCAAGGGCTAACCTTGGGTGGCGACAGACCCCTTGTCCTAAACCACACTTGGTTATAGTACCTGGGCAGTGCTAATAGTTTAACGGTTCCAGCAAAGCCCTTTTTGTTATGGTCCGTTAACTATTCCCTTGTTGGGCTCCGTGGTGGGCGGCACACCACAGGTTCTGAAGACTCTCCGCCTCTTATGGCTGCCCCTCCTCCAAACCCAACACGGTGCGTCCCCCTAAAAGGGGTTGCTCCGTACTTACTTTTGAAAAAGCACCAGAACCACCAAAGTATCCAAGATTTCTTGTCATTCAAGCCCTAGATGAAGAAAAAGCCAGTAGCTAAACTCTCGCCTTTCTTAGTGTCAAAATGCCTTGATGCCATCATTGGCAAAGCTTTCAAGGCGAAAAAGCTTTCTGGTAACCTTCTTGTCGAGGTTGAAACAGAAGTTCAAAGCAGAACGCTTCTAAAACAGACATGTCTAGGCGAACACCAGATAAAAGTCAGCCCACATCGGACACTGAATAGTGTTCGAGGTGTCATCTCTGAGGCTGATCTGATAGATTGCACTGAGGATGAAATTCTGGCTGGACTCCAGAAACAGGCAGTGGTGGCCGTCAAGCGGATCACCATCCGTAAAGACGGGCAGGAGCAGCCAACCAAGCATTTGATCCTGACCTTTGAGCTGCATACGCTTCCTACTACCGTTAAAGCTGGTTACCTACACTGCAAAGTCCGGCCTTTTATTCCCAATCCACAAAGATGTTTCCGATGTCAGCGCTTCGGGCATGGCTCGCGAAACTGTCGGGGCCGTGAAACTTGTGCAAAGTGTGGCAGCAATGACCATGTTGCTGACATTTGTGAGAATACTCTCAAATGTGTCAACTGCCAAGGCAACCATCCTGCTTATGCCAGAACATGCCCACAGTGGAAACAAGAAAAAGAAATCCTAACCCTTAAAGCACAAAAGAACATTACCTACCAGGAGGCAAAACAACAGCATTCGTTTTTTGCAAAAGGAACATTTGCCCAGGCGGTGCGAAGGGGACCAGCACCGCGAACTGAATCGAAGGCCACCCAGGTCTCGCCTGAGGCCCTGGCAGTGGCTCTTCAGTCCCCAACCCCCAGCAGCGGCTGCAGCTTCCTCCGGTTTCTGGAGGGAGCGCACCAGCTGCTTCTCGACCACGGGACAAACAGGGAGCCCCTCTGTCTGTCCCTACTCCGAGGTCCCCCCCAGGGAGAAGGAGCGAGAGTCTCGCCCCAACTCACAGGAGAGGGCCTCGTCCAAGGAGCGGCATCGCGCCGCTCCTTCAACAGCTGAGGGGCGGGGACGGATGGAGTTGGGCGACGCACAGCCCGGCACCTCCACTGCTGCCCCTTTAAGTGAGGGCGGTCGTGGCCGGGGAGTTCGGCCCCGTGCCTCGACATTGCCCCGACCTATACAACAAGCCTCGTCTCAAGAGGTGGAGGCGAGAGACGAGGCCACCGAGGCTTCCGCTCCTTCGTCCGACCAGGACGACATGGAGTGGGAGACAGCCAAATCTAAGAAAAAAACAAAAAAGCCGGTAATTCCACCAAAGTAGTTTTCTTGTGGGAACTACATTCCTGGATTGGATTAATTGACTGTGTTCCGTATACCCTCATCTACTTCTGATATCAATGCCTCCACTTCTCCTTCAATGGAACTGTCGAGGCTTACTTGCAAATTATGATGATGTTACTGACCTGCTAGAGGAACACAGTCCCATTGCCTTCTGTCTGCAAGAGACTCACCTGAAGGAAAGTCACTCGAAAATCCTGAAGCATTTCCAGCTGTTTCGCAAGGATCGTCAACATTCGAGCCATTTGTCTGGAGGTTCTGCTGTTGTCCTACAACGCTCGGTCCCTTGCACTGAAGTTCCCTTAAACACATCACTAGAGGCTGTTGCTGCCCGTATACTGATTGACCGTTTAATAACCATTTGTTCTGTATACATACCTCCAAATTATCACCTAGAGTATAAAGAGCTTGAAGCTCTTTGTGATCAACTACCTCCTCCTTTTGTGCTCGTAGGCGATTTTAATGCTCATAACCCTCTGTGGGGAAGTGCACGAAGGGATACACGAGGAGCACTTATTGAACGTTTTTTGCTTTCAACAGGATTGTGTTTGCTCAACTCTAAAGAGGCTACACACTTTTCCACAGCAACACATACATTCACATCAATCGACCTTTCACTTGTGCATCCGACTTTACTTCCGCTGTTGTCATGGAGAGTCATCCCTAATCCCTACGGCAGTGATCATTTTCCCATTATTTTAGATTTCCAAAATCATCCTGTCACACTTCCAACACGGTCACCTCGGTGGAAGTTTGACAAAGCCAACTGGACACTTTTTAAACAATCATCTCTTTTAGCTATTACATCCCTCCATCAGCTCTCTGTCGATGAGGCAACAGGTCATATCACAAAACACATACTAGAAGCTGCTATGCTTGCAATACCAATGACGTCCACTCACCTCCCCAAACGGCCTAAGCCGTGGTGGAATCAGGACTGCAAAGAGGCCAAGAAGGAACAAAATAAAGCATGGGGCATATTTAGACGATATCCCACGCCAAGTAATCTTATTTCGTTCAAGAAAATGAAAGCGCGTGCACGATTTGTCCGCAGGCGGTCAAAGAGGAATTGTTGGGAGAAGTATGCATCTTCTGTAAACAGTCAGGCAACACCAAAGGAGGTTTGGGATCGAGTTCATAAAATTAATGGCTCATATCATGCTTTTTCCGTTCCTCTTTTGACAAAAAATGGAATATGCCCTGAAAGCCTCAAGGAACAGGCAGATATCCTTGGAGAGCATTTCGAGTTTGTTTCTAGCTCAAGAAACTACACACCTACATTTCTTAGACACAAAGCACAGATGGAAAAGAAGGCTGTGAACATTTCGGGTGGTTTTCAAGATCCCTACAATGCCCCATTCACATTGCGTGAACTTGAAATGGTTCTCCATTGTCCTAAACAGACTGCACCCGGTCCAGATGGAGTTCATTACATTATGCTCCAACATCTTCATCCTTCAACTCTTGAACTTATCCTATGCCTTTTTAATAAAATCTGGTCGGAAAGCCATTTTCCGTTCGCTTGGAAGGTTGCCTTCGTGGTTCCCCTGCTGAAGCCAGGAAAGAATCCTTCGTGTGCATCTAGCTACAGGCCTATAGCTTTGACAAGTTGTTTATCAAAGACTCTTGAAAGAATGATCAACAGAAGGCTTATGCATTTTCTTGAAAATAACAGCATTCTAGACAGATACCAGTGCGGCTTTCGATCTTCCCGATCCACAGTAGACCACTTGGTTCGTTTCGAAACAGCCGTGAGAGAGGCGTTTGTGAACAAACAGCACTGTCTTTCCGTGTTTTTTGATCTGGAGAAGGCGTACGATACTGCCTGGCGATTTGGAATACTGCAGGACCTAATCGACATTGGTATTCGTGGGCGCATGCTCGGCGCAATTAAAAGTTATCTAGAGTGTCGTTCATTTCGTGTAAAGCTGGGTACCACTTTCTCTCGAGATTTTTTGCAGGAGAATGGAGTTCCCCAGGGTGGTGTACTTAGCGTCACCCTTTTTATTATAAAAATGAATTCCATTGCCCGTGTAATACCTCGGTCAGTTCAGTATTCTATCTACGTTGATGACCTCCAGGTTTCAGTATCATCATGCAATCTTTCCATCTGTGAGAGGAGGGTTCAAGTGGCAATCAATAATCTGACAAGCTGGGCTAATACAAATGGTTTTAAGTTTTCTACAGAAAAGACTGTCTGTGTATGCTTTTCTCGTCGGCGAGGATTTTTTCTAGAACCCTCCTTAACCATCTATGGACTTCCGATCATGGTGAAAAGTGAACACAAGTTTCTAGGTCTTCTCTTGCGTCTACGACACACCTCATCCGAGGCATCTCTAAACTATGTAGTGAGAGGGACTGAGGTAACCCAAACACCTGGTTTAGAGCGCCCGTCAGCATCGGCTTGATATACCAAGCTCAGTTCCAGCGTCTCACGGCCTCTCAGTGGAAAACTATCGAAATCATCAATAAAGACGCTGTTTGCGGTATTACCGATTTCTTTCGGCTGTACCTTCCTGGCACATATACGAGTATGCGCAACTAAACACTCTTGAACAACTTGTCACTCGAAGCAGAGAAGGTGCAATTCAGAAGCATACCACCACTCATTTGCACGAAAAACTCCCACGCTGCTCTCCGTACGTTCCACCACCGACATGGTGCATACATTTACTACCAACAAGCCTGCAACCCTCCGCATGTGTCCGCCCGGCTTGGCGCCACCACGAGTGCAGCGGGTCGCGGCCTAAGCTCGGATGAGTCGGCGTTAGATCGCTACACTGACGGAGCAACGTGCCGACATGGTATCACTACCGCAGTGCATTCCCCATCTTAGCCTTCCATTGACACATCGGCGTTCTACGCCACACATTTGGACGATCCACTCATCGCGGAGCTTTATGCACTTCGGGAGGCCATTCAGGCAGTAAAGCGGATGTCCTCTATGTTACTCAGGTGCGCGTTCACATGGACTGTGCCTCCGCCATCCGACACACAACTTAACGTGACCTCTGCCACATATCTGCCATGAGATGCATGCCTTACATCGTACATCTGGTAAAAGAAGTCCGTATTCTTGCTAGCCTGTGCAACGCAATCATACCGTACCGGGACTGAAGTAAGCAATAACTGGATTAAGCTTCCCGTTCTTTAAGCGTGCGCTAAACACATTCACGTCTTGAGACGTTAAAAGTGAAAATAAGTAGAACATACCAGTCACTGGCCAAACATTTTGGGTTACAACTTTTACCAGTAATCATCCAATCAAGGCTTTTCTTCGCCTCTGAAGCA
Organism: Ixodes ricinus; assembly: GCA_037355805.1. Taxonomy (NCBI): domain Eukaryota; kingdom Metazoa; phylum Arthropoda; class Arachnida; order Ixodida; family Ixodidae; genus Ixodes; species Ixodes ricinus. The sequence continues at coordinate 15,131 of JAZHYW010061080.1, forward strand.
CGCGCAGATTCATAGGTCCGACAAACTGGGTTCTGTTAAAACTTTTAACCCGCAGCTCATGGGGCCATACTTATCACAGCACCAACACTAGTTCCATTCTTTTTACGTCGTTCTAAAATAATATTTGCATCCAACTAGGTAGATAAGGTCTGTAATTCTGCGTTTGAGTATACCTTTAGGACAGCAGAGTGCATCGCGGGTGATGCAGATTTAGGCAATTGGCCATTTGTACGTCATTCTATATTTTTCGGCAGTTCCAACTAACCTTATTTTGTTGTTCCTTTCACTTGGAACACCCTTTGTAGACCTTCAACGGATTAAAGTAAGACATGGAACAATGCTGGTTAAAGCGCAAAGAACGTGGGACGTAAAGAGTGAGGGACGGCGCTTTCGGCATGCGGGCAATATGGGACGGTGTTTTCAAAACCTGGGGCTAATGACGCGGGGCTTTTGGTGACGGGAATTGTGCACGTGGGGCAGTCGTGCTACACCCGTCAAGTCCATCAAGCCGGCCATTCAATTTACCGTAAAATCCGAGACGGAGGGCACCTTGCCGGTCCTCGATGTGCTGGTCGCCAAGCTAAAGGGACATCTGAAGTTTCCGTTGTGCAGAAGATGAACACACACCTTGAATTTTACTCCAACCACCGAACGACTCATCGCGTGTCAGTAGTTTCGACACTCCTGCGTAGGGCAACGACTCGAAGAAGATCCGGAAGTTTACGTTGTACAGAAGACGAACACACACCTTGATTTTTACTCCGACCACCGCACGACTCATCGCGTGTCAGTAGTTTCGACACTCCTGCGTAGGACAACGACTAGAGGAAGATCTGAAGTTTACGTTGTACAGAAGACGAACACACCTTGATTTTTACTCCGACCACCGAACGACTCATCGCGTGTCAGTAGTTTCGACACTCCTGCGTAGGACAACGACTAGAGGAAGATCTGAGTTTACGTTGTACGAAGACGAACACACACCTTGATTTTTACTCCGACCACCGCACGACTCATCGCGTGTCAGTAGTTTCGACACTCCTGCGTAGGACAACGACTAGAGGAAGATCTGAAGTTTACGTTGTACAGAAGACGAACACACACCTTGATTTTTACTCCGACCACCGAACGACTCATCGGTGTCAGTAGTTTCGACACTCCTGCGTAGGACAACGACTAGAGGAAGATCTGAAGTTTACGTTGTACAGAAGACGAACACACACCTTGATTTTTACTCCGACCACCGCACGACTCATCGCGTGTCAGTAGTTTCGACACTCCTGCGTAGGACAACGACTAGAGGAAGATCTGAAGTTTACGTTGTACAGAAGACGAACACACACCTTGATTTTTACTCCGACGACCGAACGACTCATCGCGTGTCAGTAGTTTCGACACTCCTGCGTAGGGCAACGACTATCTGTTCATCGGAAACCAACAAAGGAAAGAAAAGAAAACCATCATGGCGGACCTTAAAGTGATGCTGAAGCAAACATTTCAGTGTTTAAATTAACTGGCGCACTATCTTTCCATGAGTCAGCAGCTTCCGGTGTGCGCGAGGACACGCAACGAAATTGACGGCATTATATCTAACATTCACGCCTAATAAGCTTGAATGGGGTATATGATGACGGCAATTCCGTTGCGTGTGCTCGCGCTCACCGGCGGCTGCTGACTCATGGAAAGATAGTGCTCTCACCTGTTTCATATAGTTAGAGGAACGACGTCCACGGTGTAAAAAATGGAAAATCGCGTTTACTTGGCAGATATGTACAACGCTCACCGCTGCCTCGATCGTCTCGATGTCCTCTGTCCTCGCGCCTCTTTTTCCGGACTTCCTCGTCTTCAGTCCTTTGTCGCGCGCACATTCCTCCTCTTCGTCTACAATATTTAACACACTCCGGGGCCCGAGGTGGGAATTTCAAGGGGTACAAACGCTGCACAGGCCTGACAATTTCAGTCCCTTTTGGCAGCTTTACCTTACATGCCCGTACTACACCATCTTTGCCTTGAATGCGTCCCATAATGACCCCAGTCTTCCAGAACAGTTTTTGTACACTATCATCATGAATTATTACTACATCACCTATTTTTAGGTTATGAGTACGCTGCGCTTTTCGGGAGTGAAAACTGCGGAGCACAAGTAGGTATTCATGCTGCCATCGTTTCCACATGTGCTCCATCACACGCTGTCGGTGAATCCAAAGATTGAGGATTTCTAGCTGAGCCTTTGACTCATCTGAAGCCTCTGTAGGAGAGAGAATACGACATCCTAACAAAAAATGAGACGGAGTCAATACGTCTGGCTCATTGGAACTGGAGTAAATGAAAGTGATCGGTCTTGAATTCACAACCGCTTCGGTTTCAGACAGCAAGGTGCCCAGCTGTTGCAGATCGAAAGACCCCTTTCCCAATAATTTGCGAAGGCACGTCTTCACAATTCCAATGAGCCTTTCCCAGAAACCGCCCCACCATGGCGCTCTTTCTGCGATAAATCTCCACGTTACATGATGACTAGCATAGTAGTTTTTCACTTCATCTTCTCTCAGCAACTGGTGCATTGCAGCTAGTTCTCTTGACGCTCTTTTAAAAGTTGCAGCGTTATCCGAGTACACAACTCGTGGGGTGCCACGCCTGGCGCAGAATCTTCTAAAAGCCATAAGAAAAGAGTCTGCCGTAAGGTCTACAACAAGCTCAAGATGAATAGCTCTAACGACAGCACAAGTGAATAACACAAAGTACGCTTTCACTACGCTGCAGTTTTTCACGAAAATGGGTCCGGCAAAGTCTACTCCCGTAACTTCGAAAGGACGAGAGCTTAGGACTCGGTCACTTGGAAGGGGAGCCATCGGCGCACTTGCCGCTTTAAGGCGGAACCGGGCACAAAGTAGACACTTTCCAGTAACGCGTTTAACAGCCTGTCGTGCACGCGTGACCCAAAACCTAGCGCGCAGTTCAGTTAAGGTGTCACCGACCCCTCCGTGGAGCACCGCTTTGTGAGCATGTAGAACAATCAGTCTTGTCACAGAGTGCTCACCTGGAAGTAGTACGGGGCTTTTCTCGTTGTAGGACACCGCCGCGTTTTGGAGGCGGCTCCTAATTCGGACGAGTCCTTCGTCGTCAATAAAAGGATGGAGGTCTCGTATTGGCGAAGTATTTTCCAGGTTTTCTCCTTTCATTAGTTGTGGCATTTCATTTACAAATGCTTCTCGCTGTACTTGACGTAACCATACGTTTTCGGCTGCTCGAAGTTCCTGGGCCGTAAGTGTACCTTCACGACGAGTCGTCGGTGAACGGCAGTTGTCTGCGAAACGCTTTATCCAAGCTGTCACTCTTGTCATCTTGGTCCAAGTGCTGTACTTGTCAGGGCTGAAAATCGGCTCATTTGCCACGCTGACGAGAACTGGAACATCACGTTTCAATTCTAATATCGCATCATTATCCACGTCTGTAGACTCGACGGCAGCAGTTAATCCCAGGCCAGGATTCCTGTGCTCTTGATAGCCATTCAGGTCCTCTCCACCAGAGGTCGTTAGTTAAACGTTCCTTTGCAGAGAGTCCTCTAGTCAAGAGATCCGCTGGATTCTCATTTCCAGGGCAATGGTTCCAGTGAGATGGATCCGTTGCTGTCTGTATTTCTGTCACTCTGTTAGAAACAAACTGTTTCCACTTGGCTGCAGGACTTCGGATCCAACATAGAGTGACAGTTGAGTCGGTCCACAAGTAGTAAATCATGTTCCAATGCTTGTTTGCCAGCGTCTCTTTCAGGAACTTCATTAAACGAGCGGCCAGAACTGCCGCAACTAGTTCCAAGCGAGGAAGGGTGACACGTTTGATAGGAGCTACCCTAGACTTTGAGAGCAAGTGTTGGACGCTCACATTTCCGGTTGTATCCTGGATCCTGAGGTAAGCTACTGCGCCATATGCACTCGAACTGGCGTCTGCAAACACGTGAAGTTGGTGGAGTGCAGAGTTATCTAAAAGTTCTTCAACCCACATCTGGGAGTCGAAAATGTCTGTAACGCCCTGAATTCTTCACACCATTCGTCCCATTCTTTCTGTAATGCTCCAGGCATGTCTTCTTCCCAGTCGGTGCCGTGTTTCCAAATCCTCTGGAAAAGGATTTTAATCCTGATGAGGAACGGAGACAACCATCCCAAAGGGTCAAACAGTCGCGCTGTCGTCTGAAGAACAAAGCGCTTAGTGTTGTCTTTGTCTTCGAGGAACTGCAGCACTGTTTCGACATTAAGGTGAAGCTCGTCGGTGTCGGGATTCCACAAAAGACCGAGGACCTTTCTAGCTGCCGAAGCCGAAGACGGTGCTACTCCCTTTCCAATGTGTCGTTGAAGCGCCTCGTCGTTTGTGGTCCATTTTTGAAGCGTCATGCCAGCTTCCTCAAGGATAACTTTAGCTTCTCTGTAGACACGAAATGCCTCGTTTGAAGTCGAAACTCCCGTGACTAGATCGTCCACATAAAAGTTCTCGCAGAGCAGCCTCGTTGTGTTTTGAAAAGCTACTTCCATACGCTTGAAGTGGTGCTGTAATGTGGCAGTCAGTAGAAATGGACTTGCCGTCGTTCCGAAAGGTACGCGAGTCATTCGATACTCTTCCACTTTAGGCAGGGGATGGCCTGTCTTTGGCATGTGCTCAAACCACAGGAATCGTAGAGCGTCTCTGTCGGTTTCTCTAATAGATATCTGAAGAAAAGCCTTTGAATATCTGCCGTGAGACCTATCTTGTGCGGCCTGAAGTTCACGAGCGTCTTCACCATGTCATTGGTCAGATTCGGCCCTTTCTCCAGATGATGATTCAGTGAAGCTGCCCCAAGTGCATGAGATGAGGTGTCAAAGACGACTCGCAGTCTTGTCGTTGTGGATGATTCTCTTACCACAGCCTTATGAGGCATGTAGTAACACTTGTCAGGTATGCTTTGGCCGCAAGTTATCTTTTCTGCATGTCCATCCACTTCGTATTGCCGGACAGCTGCGTCATACTGCTGGATCATCCCTGTATCTGTGATGAGCCGTCGAACCAAGCTGTGTAGCCGCTTGACTGCAACCGCATGGTTGTCTGACAGGTCCACGTTAAGGTTCTTCCAAGGAAGAGCTACTTCATACCTTCCGTATTTAAAAGCAATGCCCTTGCTGAATTGTTGAAGAACTTCGCTGTCGTGGCTGAAGTTCGTTGAAGCGTCAAGTATTCCAATGCTTTCGAGCTCCCAGAATTGCTGGAGCGTGTCGGAAACTTCCGACTCGACGCCGTTTGTTTGGAGAACACAGATGTGTGTTCCAGCTTCTGTGAAAACGCCGCCGCCAGATGTCACGGGTCCTTGGAAGGTCCAACCAAGCTTCGTGTTTATAGCCGCCAGGCACTTGTCCTCGCCATGCAAACAGACTTCGTTCAGAAGGAATTTCCATATCTGGTCTGCTCCCACAAGTAAGCTGATACCAGCTTCTCCTTTGAGTCCAGGGAATATCAGAAAGTCAGCAATATACCGTCCTTCCTTGGTCAGCCTATGGACAAAAGAGTGTGCAGCGGGAGCTTCAAATAACTCCTCGCAGATAAATGGAGCTTCAATTGCTTCGATTTCGTGTTGAAAATGGCTGAACTGGCTCATCACGGCTACTTGTACTAAGTTGTATTTCCTTCGTGGTGCTCCGTTAGATCCTCCAAAAGCTTTGATCGACAAGTCAACCGTTTTTACGGTGCGTAATCCCAATTTCCTCGACACGTCTTCTCTTATGAAAGTTCTCTGACTCCCGTTGTCGAAGACTCCTCTGATGTAGCACGACTGGCTTTCGTTCAACAACCAGGCTCGAAATGTCTGTAAGAGCACCTGCTTATCCACTGAGCTCGTGGATGCATCCTTGGTTGCCGCGTGCATGATGGCGCTCTCTTTTTCGCGTGAGCTTTTCTTTGCTTTGTACATCGGATCGCAAACAACAGTAGCGTGCCTGCCCCTGCATTCTGAGCAGTGTACGTTACGGCGACAGTCTCTCGCCCGATGTCCAATAGCAGTACACTTAAAGCATCTACCTGCCTTTGCTAGCCGACTTTTCTTCTCCTGCAGATTGATTTCAGAAGAACAGTTCTCGGTGGTGTGCATTGGCGAAAGGCAAAAAAAACAGTCACTCTGCTGTTTAGCCGCGTCACTATGAAGTACCGCCGCTGAAGGTAGATGGCTGCTGTATGAGCTTCGTGTGTCGTCAGGCAGACTTCGTTTGGTGAGTGCGACGAGCCCAGTTTTCTCGCGGGCTTCCGCTTCTATACGCAGATAGCATAAGAGTTGTTCAAGCTCTGCTTCTGACGACTGATTTTCTCTTGTGTTCTCTTGGAAACTCTGTCGTTTATAATAGTCGACAACGATGTCACTTGGGATTGCTTTGGTGAGAACCTCTAATAACATTGCTGCGTACGACAGCTCCGGCAGACCCAGCGCTTTTAGGCCTCTCACGTTAATCTGTACGCTGTCCAGGAGTTCCCTTAGTTCAGTCACGTCACCAGATGACTTTACTGGCTTCAGCGTTCTGAGGTTGGCAAGGTACGTTTGCTGGATAATTTTTACGCTTCCAAATCGGTTTTTCAAAATTTCGATTGCGACGCAGTAGGATGCCTCGCTCACCTGGATTCCTGCAATGGCTTTCGCTGCGGGCCCACTCAGCAGAGTCTTCAGGTAGTGGTACCGATCAATGTTGGTCAAATGGTTGTTTTCGTGAACAGTATGGCAAAACATATCCCAAAAGGGCTGCCATTGGGATACGGTTCCGTCAAAACGAGGAAGCTCTAGTTTAGGAAGTCTTGCACCTACCCGCCCTGGACCTCCGTGATCGCCGTGATCATTCGGTTGTGCGCTCGGAGCAAGTGGGATGTCTTCGCTTTGTTGATCGATTCCTCGGGCCGGTGGGCCTGGAGCTTGGAGCGATTCAATGTGATGGCGGAGCAGCGCCAAGCTCGCAGCTGCGTTGTCCTCGTATTCGCTTACTGAAGCGAAATCCTCTGCAGCCTGTTCGTCCGTGAGGAAGGCCTCTAGTTGCTCGTTGAGCTTCTGCAGGCCGTCATTGCAAGTCTTCAGTCTATCGTGCAAAACCCGCAGAGCAGAAAGGCTGAGCTGGTTGGAGTCGATGACTTGTCTTGCTTCGGTTCGTAGACGTGTATGCAGAGCCCGCTGGGTGGTTCGCTTGCTTTTCACGCGTTCCATGTCGTTAATGGTGACGATCTTTCCTCTCGGTTGGGTCAGTAAGGTAGCAGAGTCCCGGGTTTCGGCACCAATGTTTCATATAGTTAGAGGAACGACGTCCACGGTGTAAAAAATAGAAAATCGCGTTTACTTGGCAGATATGTACAACGCTCACCGCTGCCTCGATCGTCTCGATGTCCTCTGTCCTCGCGCCTCTTTTTCCCGACTTCCTCGTCTTCAGTCCTTTGTCGCGCGCACATTCCTCCTCTTCGTCGACAATGTTTAACACCACCTATTATGGACACTGAAATGTTTGGTTCAGCATCCCTTTAAAGTAGCTGTGCAACAATTTCAGGGCTCTGCTTAAATATTTTTGGGAGTTTGTGTCTCGACCTTTGTGAGGTAAAGAACAAAAAACGCTTGTGCTTGCATGTCCTAGTTTTTATTTTAAATATTGACAAAGATTGAGGTTTTCGGCACCTCTCAACTCCTTCCATCTTCCGCGTCACGTGTGCTGTTACGTGAATGGGGCACACGCGAGGTTCCGGTGAAGCTCTCTCTAGAGCCATGAGTGAGCAGCGAGAACTCACCCGCTCGCGACCACGTGACCATGTACTTGCGCAGCGCGATCAACATGGCGAAAGAAGGAAAGTCTCGTCCGGGTCCGGCCATCCCCATCCGGCTTTGCCCCTGTCCCCCTCCGGCTTCTGGCGGATCTTCGCGGTAGCAGATAGAGCTGACGGTTTTGTTGACCTCAGATAGATGGCGCAGCTAAAACTCAGTATAATAAAGTTTTGTCGATGATACCAGGTTTTAGACGCATTTATTTTTATGTTGAAACGACAAGATTTATAGAAAAAACACCTTTATCGAGCAGGTATTTGCACAACTTTCTATCTTTTTACAAGTCCCCCATTGACGTCACGCAGCGTGGTTCTCATGGCTGCTGCTCGCGGCTGCAGGTCGGGAAATATTCTAACATTTGTCTCGCGATTACGCGGCGGAATTGTGACATTTCGAAGGAAGCAGATGGGTTTTCCGTTCTTTGTGACAAGCTAAACATTGTCAAAAGTAGAAGATGCAAATTCTTTCAAGGCCAAAATCGGTGCACAGCTCCTTTAAAAAAAAGGCTACTCTAGTAGCCTAACTGAACGCATCGCCCGACGGCAAGGTCTCGGCAAAAAAAACCCAAAAAACCAGAAGCCACTAGAAGAAAGGCAGCCCATCAAGGCACTTCATCAGCGTCCCGTACGTAAATGAGACCAGCCAAGCGCTGGCGCGAGTGCTGAGTAAAGGAGGAAATTTTGTGGCCCACAAGCCCGTGTCCTCACCTGGAAGGTTCATGCCAAGACCCAAAGATCGTGTACCAAAATAAGAAACACAGGGCGTGGCTTACACGATCCCTAGCGAATCCGCCAACACAAGAACGATGTGCGGAAGTTCGACAGTGAGCGCAGCGCCGTCGCCGAACACTGGAATACCCGAAATCATCGCATGGACTTCCGCGTACGTACACGTGATTGACAGGGAGCCAAACATCCAAAAAAGGCTTTTCTTAGAGTCATGGCAAATCTAGCACATGGCAGGAAACCGAAACAGGTCCCTGGGCGCCTTGTCCTCTGTGTACGCACGCGGTCTCCGTGATCTGACGAGAAATCTGAAAAGATGACTGTCTCCATAACTAACGAAGTGATTGACATTTTTTGTATCTATTTATATTTTTTATTGTGAATACGACCAGCCTAGGAACTGCTGCTGCTCCGCGTGCTTTATGTCACCCTTGATCCCGCAGGGCACCTGCGCTTGCAGGTGTTTGGTTTGCGGCGCCACCATGGACCCGAGCTAACCGTGGGGTAAAACCCACCTACGCACCCCATGCGTAGCATCACCGCAATACGGAAAAGGCATCCTGGCGGCTGAGCTGACCCAGAGGTAGGTTTGGACCCTTCGGGGCCCCTTGGGAAGGCAACACTCTGCTTTGGCTCTTGCGTCCCGTAGACTGTTGCCCTGGCGCAGCCCGGTGAGGTGCTATTCGAGAGAGTCGATCTCTCCTTCTTTCCTTTCTGCCTCTATCTATCTCTGTATCCCTCACTTCTTGTTTTACCGCTTAGCGGCCAGGGCTAATCTTGTGCAGGGATATCAGCATCTGTCTCTGACAGTCCTGCGGTTGGTTATACCTCACACTTAGGCTTGGTATTCTCGAGGTATCGCCTCTTCTGGCTAAGTACTTCGAGATGCCCCCTTGTTGGGCCCTGTGGTGGGCGAGTCGGGTGAGAGATGAAGTGAAATCTCCCTATATGGAAACCGCACGCAAACACTCTACGATCGTGGACCGGAAACGGCTCCGGACCAAAAGAAAAGATACTTCCTCAACCTTAGAATCAAACATGGGCAAAACATCTAGTGATGACAAGCAATGACCCAGACTACCCCCTTCGTAAAGCCTCAACATTCCTTATTGAAAAGAGAATTGAAGCTATTACAAATCCCACGAACAACAAAAAGCTGGCCTCGGGTGATCTTCAGGAAGTGTCATCGGAGATTGCAAGTGAGACACTCTTGAATGCCAAAGCTCTTGGAAATATCCCTGTTACTGTCACCCCCCATCACACCCTGAATTCGCCCAGAGGAGTGATCTCCTTGGAGGATCTCCTAGACATCACGGAAGACGATATTCTTGAGGGACTCTCTAATGAAAATGTCAAGGCAGTTCGACGAATTAAGATCAGGAAAACGACAAGGTAACTTGCACAAAACATCTAATAATTACATTCCAAGCATCTGATTCACCTTCGCACATCAAGGTTGGTTACCTGAGGTGTGAGGTGCGGCCATGCATACCGAACCCGCTTAGGTTTTTCAAGTGAAATCGGTACGGCCACCAGTCTACATCGTGCCAAGGATCGCAATGAT
>JAZHYW010061082.1:0-80435 GCA_037355805.1 Ixodes ricinus
GGCCGTAGCGCTCTCCTCGTGACGTCGCGAAGGGGAAGGCCATCGGGGGCAGCGCCGGTGAAGCGAAGGCACGCGCGTGGATCGACCGTCGTAACGCGCTCTTTAGTCACATACACGTGTCCTGTTAAGCTGAAATGAAAAAAGCTGCACATAGCAACGGGTCTCGAAAACATTTTATTACACGGGCAAAATATTACACCGCTAAATAATCGGGATGAAAGTGGTACGGGGTAGGCGTATAAGAGAAAACACTGAGACATCGCAACAACTGCTGCAGAGAATGCAAATTTTACACAGAAATACTTCGACAAATGGCGAGACACACGACAGTGATTGGACACAGCAAAACAAATCACAGTTAAAAATCAGGTAGACATAGCTCTAATCGCGGATCACGGCTAGACGGGTGTCACTTACGACCATGTAGGCGATGTATACCGCGTGCAGTCACTGAGCCCCCAGCATCGTACTCCGGCCACATCGGCAAAAGTAAGGTACTTTCGATCGAATGGCAAACAGGGCCGACATGTCAGTCTTAGCGCTATCAGATAATCACCGAAGCACCTCGATCTGATTAAGTCCCATATCATTTAATGAAAAATATATTAACTTTTCCGTGTGGCAGTGGGTACTTCTAGCTTACTGTTTACAGTCAACTAATTCTACTTCTCCCCATGGGCTCTGAGCTACACTTAAAACACAAAATATCAGATTTTGTATACAATAATACTAATAACCTTAAATACAGTTAAGATTCCCAGTATAAAAGCTGGTGAAGGCAATAAACAACATTACAGTATAAATAAACACATAAGCACAAACAACACACTTTGTATAGTCACACAAACTTGTTATTCACCCCCCAGTGAAAACTAGAATATTAACCACGCACACTGTAAAACTCTTATCAAGTTACAGCCTGAGTCTTTTCTAGGTTTTAATTCCTCGCGACGATGTACCCACAAATGTAAGGGCACGCAAAAATTTCCGATCTTTAAGAATTCTCAAGGCAGGCATCTGGAAATTCCCAAGCTAGGAATTTAGTGGCCGCGATTCTGTCTTTTGCGATCCGATTCTCGAAAAATAGGGGCCGCGAAATTCAAGGGTTTTACAGTATTTACAAATGTCGACGCACACCGCACACGGATAACGACGAACAAGATGCCATTCTGTCACAAAAACAGTAACGTAAAACAACCCCGACTGCAGCGACTTTACTCAAAGCGCCCCACATGACCAAGAAAGTCTCCAGGTAGTTGTTGTTACTCACTTGTCGATCGTATCCATACGTCCCACAACATCTCGTGGCAAAAACATTTCTTAACACGAACTTTAGGTCTACCGGCCACCCGACCAGTGTTATTCGCTGGCTGGTTGCCGGCGCATGTCACTCAAAACCGCTAGCAGGACTTGTTCCGCGAATCCAATGCGTAAATGCCGCAGTATCAAGCGAACACAAAAATCAACTTCCCGAGACTGCGGTGACGATCAAGAAAACCAGAGGAAGGATCGAAAATAACCACACACACACACACACACACGAGCAGCGAGCGGCAGCAGTGTGGGAGGCTTAACCAGCTCAGCTCGTCAAGCCGACCCATCTCCTTGCTCTGCGCGTGCGCTCCTGCAGCGATGACTGGATTTTCTTCGGTTCCCTTCCCTTCTGAAAGTCTCAGGGTTCCTTTTCAGACAGTCAGCAGCTCACACACAACGTAAATTTACCAGAATCGGAGCCCGTACGAGGGAAGAAAACGTCGCAGCGGACCGGTTCATTCGAAAAGTGTGAGGATCTGCGGGATTGCAACCGATTGAACGGAGTCCCGCGGCTACATGGGGATAATCATAAATAAAAAAATTCGCACTTCTCAACCTTTGACAGCGCGTTGTATATTATGTTTATATTATATATAATAAACGAAATTGTACAATACTGCGCTTTTAAAACAGATATTAAATGCTCAGATTAACGCTCCGAACACCCCCGCCGCCGCCGCCGTGTTTTTTTCACGTCGATGGCAGTCGGTGCCACTCAAATGTTTCTCACGTAGTTGCGTTTATGGACTTCCTTCCTCCGCCATTTGTTGCACGTAACCACTGGAGCGCTCTGGCCTTCTCTTCTAGGAGGTGTTGGCCTATCCATCTGATTTCGGCCTTACTTTAGCTTCATTGGGAGAGGGGAATTTAGCTGTCATTTTGCATGTGCTTTTGAAGCGAGGCTTCAAAGCCAGGGCCTCTCGATCGCAAGGCTTCACTTTTGCTTCCTTGAGAGAGGGGAGTTTTAGGCTGCCGCTTGGGCGCGGCTTTAAAGCTGATGACGCCAACTCGCTCTGTGTGGGACAGCTAATGCTTTCACATTAAAAAGACGCACCTCGATCGGGAGTTTACGCGGCGGGTCACACCACCGGAAATCCACCGCGATTGATTATTGCCGCGACGCTCCGCCTGCTCCACCTCCTATGGCTTGCGCCGGCAATCGTTAGAATTTCGTCACAAGGACTGCTTCTCAGCTTCATTCATTCAGCCATTAAAGGGAGCTGTGCAACGATTTGGAACGCTGAAAGGATTGGCTGCTTTTCACTCTTGAGACTGTTCACCCTGTCACGAAGCGACAGAAAACATACCTCCTTCCTTCGAAAGGTTGCAACTCCGCCACCTACCGCGCGAGGCAAAAATTAGGAATATTCCTCGACCTGCAGCCGCAAGCTGGCGGCCATGAGAAGCACGCGGCATGACGCTGAATGGGGAATCTCGTAGAAAGATAGAACAATTGTGCGAATATCTGCTCGATAAAAGGTAACTTTTCTATAAATCTGGCTCGCTCCAACATAAACATAAATGCGTCACAAAACCTGGTAAATCATGCGACAAAACTTTTATTATACGGGGAGTTTCAGTGGCGCCAACGCCCACCCCAGGGTCCACAAAACCATCAGCAGCGGAACAGGCCAAGCCTGCAGCCGGAGGGGGGAGGGGGACAGGGCTGGACAGGCATGGCCGGACCCGGATGAGACTTCTCCTCCTTTCACCATATCCCTGCTGCGCTGCGCGCTCCGGCACGTGGTCACGCGCGTCGCGAGCGGATGAGTTCTTCGCTGCTCACTGATGGCTCTAAAGAGAGAGCCTTCACCAGAACCCTCAAGCGCCTTTCCCATTGACGCTCACAGCGCACGTGACTCGGAAGCTAGTGAAGGAGTTGAAAGGTGCTGAAAACCCCAACCTCTATCCATTTTTAAAATAAAAACTAGGACATGCAGGCAAAAAGCGTTTCTTTGTTCCTTACTTCAGAAAGGTCGAGACACGAACTCCCACATTAGTTAAGCAAAGCACTCAGAAACTGCTTTGCACAGCTCCTTTAACCCCTCGCCCACTCATACTTTTTCTTCAGCGAAGGTATTCACGCGATTCCAGCAAAACGGACGCCCATCAAGCGGGAAAACCGGGAACCAGCCGGAACAGGTCGCTTTGCGCCCCTCCGCGTCTCTAGTGACTCTCGTGACACGTATTGTCGGCGGTGGCGAACAGTGTACTTTGACGAGGTCCAAAAATTTCTTAAGCTTGCTTGAGTGTTCATTAGTGCGGTGGAGCCTCAGTAGATTGTTTCCTTCCATCACGTTTTGAAAGCCCGTTTACTCCACAACACACGGTCGCAGTGCTTTCGATTTCTTGGATGGGGAGGAATCACGGAAAACGTTTTGATTTCTTGACTGTCTCAAATCAAATTCAAAGTGACTGCTACTTAGTAACTGATAAGTGGTTTCTTTATATGGATGTAGAACAGTGGACTGAGGATCGACAGACTAGGTGTTTCACTGATTCCCTCCAGTAAGCCCTTGACTGCACCAATGTTGCAGTCAAGTGAATGGGAAGGTTCGATAGCTGCTTTTCTTGAGTTGGGTTAGTGTTCGATTAGCTTCAAGTTTGAGCCACCCACGCCGGTCGGTGCGTTGGCTATTCATCTTTGGCTGCTTTTCGCCGAAAAACCCTCTGGACCACACTGAAGGAGTTGGGCTGATTTCGCAATTACTTGATTCCGGAAAACCTGCTCGCTGCATATGATTAATGAGGGAAATTATCTGCTTTCAAAAGGTGGGGGACGCGTCTCAGCAAAGTTAGAAGCTGTCACGGCGTTATGATCTATCGCATCTCCAATATTTATATTATACCCCCGTCGAAGCCAGCAGCAATATACGTCTACATTGCTCAAGTTGACCGGCCACAAAAAATACTCATTTTCGCCGTTCAGGTTTCGAAGTCAGTTCAATGCAGAGAGGTTCTGCGTAAATCTCCGACGTAGACTCTTCAGTTTGTCCGCATTCGTCTCCGTGCTACCGGCTAGAACCATTCGGCTAAGTTTAAGTAGTCTCTCTCTGTTTCTCAAATATACTTTTATTCAGCAGTTCACAGCTAGTCAACCAAGCTCCTATTTTAACTTCGAAGAATATACTAATATCGCTTTAGTGGGACATAGTACGTCAAAATGACTTCTCGATTGCTACTAAAACCTGAATTGAAATACGAGTGTCAGCTGCTTAGTGGGGTGCCAATGGGTTAACATGCTCCTTGGCTCAAGAAGCGCTTGCTTAATTTTCGTAATTTTCCTGCAGCTTGTGTTGTTGACCGAGCAGACGACCGGAGCTGTTTCTTAAACGCGGATACGCACAAAAGCTCGATTTTCGCAGACAGGTAAGTTGCATGGTCGAGGCATGCGAGTTAGCTAAAAATTACTCTCGGTGGAACAATTCTGTAAGTCATCACCGCTTTCCTTAGATGATCAAAAGTGATTAGTGTCTATTACCGTCTCTCCCGAGCCCATAGTTTCGGTTTGGAACGAAATCTCCGAAACAAAAGTTTGACATAAAGAACAAAAAAACACCGGGAAAACAAAACTATGCGTCTCAGTTGAAATACCTATAAAGTTGGGTATTAAACAAAAAAAAATCTGTTAAATTGAATGCGCCACCCGTTCAGGTGGCCCGGCCGAGCCGAGGCGACCTGGACCCAGCCGCCATGTTTGCTTGGTGGTGGCGCCCCTATAGGTCGCTGGAGTCGCGAATAGCAATTCTTCCTCCCAGCCCAGTTTCGGTCTCGAGCAGTTGAGTGTTTTTACTTTATTAAATATTGTCACAAATGAACAGGGGAGGAAACAAAGAATAAATGGGGAAACTGAAACGTTTATAGGGGCGAACTTGTGCCCAAAAATAGAAAGGAAACAGAAGATAATAGCAGAGCGTCGCGAGCGTCGAAGTCGGCGGAACAGCGGTATCGAACGCTGGGCGAGACTGACTCCGCTCGCTTTGCGGAGTCCCTTATGTACCCTCGTAGGTTTCTGGATCATTCGGTGTAGAATTTCGGTGCGTAGAACATTCGGACTTGATCAGACGGGAATGTTCTCGAACTTACGAGAAGGCCAAGTTGAAAGAATAAATAAAAGGACAGTCTGCTGACTGGAATCGAACCTATACACCGACAGTCAAGCACGGTAACCACTCGGCCACGCACGCGCTTGCTCGCCGACGCGCGTGTCAATATATATGTGACGCTACAGCAAAACATTGATTGGGTCATCCTCTGACGCCCTGATAAATCGCCTGGCAAAAAATAAGAAATTTTTTTTTAGGGGTTTCAGTGATTCTTTAAAAGAAGAAAATTAATTTGGTAACAACCAAAACCACCACAGATCCTGCCTATAAAGACAGGCATACAGCTTTCTTTTAAAAGGGAACTGAGGTGAGTGTTGGTTTAACGATAATTGATGCTGAAAGAATAAAACACACATTTGGGACGTACGACCAATCTTTCATCTAATCATGAAGGAATTTTTTTAAAGATTGGTTGTCCGTCCCAAATGCGTGTTTTATTGTTTTAGCTTCAGCTTTTTTTCGCAGTGAACATAGGTTGCAGGAAAACCTCAATCCAATGCAGTCAACTGTGATATGTAGTTTTGGAGCCTGCAATTCTTGTCCAATTTTGGTAAAGAAAAAAAATCTGCTAGGTTTTAGACACTGCAAAATTGAAAGCTTGAAAACATGCAAAAATGTAGGGTCAATCAATGTTCCTTTACAAATGCAGTTATTTTATATGGCTGAATGTCACTATATATGTAAGCTTTTCAAGTAAATAAAAATAAAATTTAAACCAAACCTTGAAAGCCACGGGTGTCAAGGGTCATTTCCCCCAACGTAAAATAAACTTGAAAACTTTTTTCGCGTAAAAAGAAAAAGAAGAAAATCACCGTGTTATCAAAAATGTTCGCAACCAATGGATGTATAAAAAAATTAAAAAAATAGGTTGCAACATTTTTTTTTGTTTGTTTGCACAACTTTTACAGATGTTCTTACCTCTTCATTACGATGGTCGCACATTTCACGTCAACAAACATAAAGCCGACCCCACTGCAAACTGAGACGCGAGTTACAACGCGCACTCCTGAGTTGCGTTTGAAAATCTTCGCTTTTGCCCTCCCTTCTCGAAAGTCCACGAGGTTCGTGCCGAGTCAACCCACTGACCGCTCGGCTAATTCACATGCGTCACATCCACGAAGTAGCTCACCTGAAGCAAGCGTTGAACCTATGAAAGTTGGTATCCGAACAACAACGGCGTTCGCAGCGTACGCGCAGACATACACACAGGCACGCGCGCGCGGACACACACACTCCTTAAAAACACACCTCCGTCACCGGTACAGCAGCCGTACTTACGGTGACAGGAGAGTCAACTCGTTGGACGTTGCTCTCTTCGACGAGTATCTCGCGGGCCTTGGCGCACAGCGATTTCACCTCGGACTCCTTGATGATCTCCACAGCGCCGCAACTGTTCGATCTGCCTGTCCAGGTCGCTGCAGTCTCCCATGCCCCCGTCCTGCGCGCAATCGAGGAAAAACAGACGCGGGTTCACGTAACCCGGAGATCGGCGGGACACGATGCGCCGAAGCACGGCACAGGGGAACACGTTCGGCACCCCGAAGGACGCGGGACGTTTTACGCGGGTCGAGAGCGGTCGCGGGCAGCACCAAGTCCGACGATCCCGACTCCCGAAGAGTACGTGCTTACCAGAAACATGCTGGGAGCTTTGAGAAATATGTCGGGGCCGACGAAAAGCGGATGAGATGGGCGTCGGAAGCGGCAAGAGGACTTGGTTGGTTGAATGAGTGACAGGCGGCGGCGGCAAAAGAAAAAAGCGGCGGGACGACAAACCCGTATGTGAAAGAAACTCCGCTCGTGTGCGTCACCACAGGGTCGTGGGGCTGAGGGTGAGCGAGCTTGACGGGGGAACTCACCATTTTGTAGGGGTTGTGGTCCCGTCGCCGTTCGGGCAGACAGCAGAAGACGTTCACAAATTTTGAGGCTGAATCATTGCTGTCCCCTTTTTTTCTTTTCCTCGCACCCGCCGCTAACCACCAGCCGTGGCCGCCGTACACGCACCGGACGCACAAAACACCTAAAAAATAACAACAAAAGAAAAATCGACACGTGATTGAATTCGGCCGAGCTGACGTAATAGCATTGTTCAAATCACGCATATTTTGTATACAAAATTATTAATAAACCTAATTTAATAAAAAAATACATTATTAGTTATAATTGTAAGTTTTAAAGATTGACAGTTGACGTACGAAATTGTACGAAAACGACAACCAGCTGCTGCAGTCCGCCCGGCCCGTCGTAGCCCCCTAACAACAGTTGCTAAGGCAGGCACGCTACGCACGGAAGCCAAGCCAAGCCGGCCAAGCTGGCCAAGCCAGCCAACTGCCAAGCCGCGAAAGCAACCAAGGCAACCGAGCAGCGCAACCTGCATGAGAAAGGGGAGCCGGCCTTTTTTTATCGTCATCTCCTAAAAAACCCAGGAACGCCCATAGGAGCAGTTTCCTCGCATCCGAGGCGATAACTCCCTCACAAATTGCACAACCGTCGAATGCAGACTCCGGCGACTCGATGCAGCGGCCCGGCGTAGTGCGGCCCGTGTGATTACTCCGTCGTTGTGCGGCATCTTTTGTCCGTACAGCCGTGCAACGCGATCTCCGGTCATCGCATCGCTGACATCGCGCGCGCGGGCACCGGATAAGCCATGGGCAACATTCAGACGGTTGGCCCCAATGAAGCTCTCATCGTATCAGGTGAGCTGCTTGCCTTTAACTTCCTCGGTTTATCCACCAAGGTTTCGGTGAAGCCGCGTTGAAAGTCCCTACCCGCGCCGGCGCTGGTCATCTTGAACATGGGAGCGGACGCCGAAGGATCTTCTCCCGGCGTCGCCTTAGGCCTAATCGCGAGTTGAGGCTGTAAAGGAAAGCGGCAGAATCTGTTTTCGAGAAAACAGCCGTCTGCTAGGTTACAGTTAGCAGACGAAAGTAGCACATCGGAAAGTTCGTCTGGATAGGAGACTGCGGACTTATTATATTCCTTTAATTACTCAGTCGTCTACTTCTCGTACCGGCATACTCGTTCGTTCGCGCCCGTCCCTCGCTTATCACCGCCAGCGCTACCTGTTTACGTGGTTTACGTGCGAGGGATAATGCTGACATAAGCTTCCGGGACTTTAAAGCTGCGGCCAGCGTTGGCTACTGGCATTGACCGCGCTTGATTTGCTCCCGGGATCGCACGCGCACAAGTGGCTCGAGTTACCGCGTGACGAATGTCTTCGCTTGAGTAGTTTGTTTACAAAAGGCCGTCTGTACAAAGTTTTATTAGCAGACTCACCGCATTTGACTGTCAAAACGTATAGGTAATACACTCTCTACCAAACCGCAGGCAGACACGCAAGCGTCCGTTTCACGAGGATAATTGGTCCGTGCTCCAACTGGCGGAGTAATTAAAGTGTTTGCAGGTCTGCGGCCAAGGTCGTCGCATGCCAGACTGGGTCGTACACGTTCCATTGCCCGCTCGTTGCGTGGAGGAAATCAGAAACTTGTCGCATTGCGCTGTTTGAGGAAACGTGCAGGCGTGCGCCCGGTCTGGAAAATTGCCTATAGTATATATCTACGAAGAAGCGCAAAAGCCTGCTGCTGAAATTGATTGTGATCGCGCGCAACAACCGCTTGTGTAGGCGTTAGTTGTGTTACTACAATGCAATTTCTTGCGTCGTATTATAATGAGCATTCTGTGTTTTCTGAGTTTTATTTTTCGTCAAATTCGGAGGGTATTTTTCGGAGTTTATCGGTGTTTATTTTTGCCTGATTCCTAATTCTCCGAAATTCGGAGTTTAATTTCGCGTTGTTTCCTATTAATAAGAAAGAAAATAATAATATCCAGGTGTAAACGTATGCTATATATATAAAAAAAAACGCGCTTGTATTAATTAACATTTTTTCAACTGGATTTGGTGTTGTTGCCATTTCCATTGGCAATACTAATATGTCCCTTGACAAAAGTTGCACAGAGTGTTGCCTCGATAAACGTCGATACCTGATCAATAAGCTCCTGGAAATATTTGCTGGAAAGCTCGTATTCATCCCATCCTATTCCATCTACCTACCCCGTGGCCGTGCGAGGTGGATGGTAAAGGATGTAATAGGAGAAGGTTTCAACTGCCTCAGAGCCCTGTATGAGAGAGTTTAGTCAATGGGAGGAGTGGGCAGAGCCAGGATGTGCACAAAATGCACACAGATGGCTTGGCATGCTCTCTTGGCCAACCAGAAGCCGAAAAGAATCCCCTAGCGGTGGTAGCAAGAAACAGTTTTAAGCATAAGCGTTAAATGTTGTAACTCTTCATGGCTGAAAATATGGTGCACGTAATGTTTCGGTTATGATCATGCAAAAAGATGTAAGAGACGAATGTGCCTCTCAAACTCTGTTTTGCTCGAACAGTGTGTGACCGCTCAGATGGCAGATTCCCGGCTCTCGGCGTCTGGCGTACGGATTATGTTGATCGTTCTGCTAGTTGCGCTCTTCAACCATGATCTTGGATGACCGTGATTGAAACATCACGTGCACCATATTTTCAGTCACCGAGAGTTACTCCGACACACTTATTAATTTCGTTTTTCAAAACCACCGCCAGGGTACTACTTCCGGCTCCTGGTTGGTCACATTCAGATTTGTGAAGACGCCCAGCTCGCTTTTGGCCAATGGCGCCTTCTAATTTGTTTCCTATACTTTCCAGTGAATGGCCAAACTCTGTACATATATGGCTCTGAACTGCCCCTCTTCCCCATTTTATGCAATCTGTATGCTCCACAGCTTTCACTGTTACAAAAGCACATCTAATTCCTCCAGTGTTGGGTAAAGTACATCTAAAAGGTACTTCAAGTAAAGTACAAAGTGAATGAGACGTGATGTACTTTAAGTAAAGTATGAAGTACACTTGGTGCAACGTACTTGAAGTAAAGTACCATAAATACAATGTAATTTCAATTAAAGTACAAGTATTGTAACACAATCTTTCGTGATGCCTTTTCATTTCCTATACAGTGATTTTTTAACTGGTATGCATTGCCCAGGGATAATCGGGGTGCATGACGTATTTTCAAAAACAGCGGCGAATATTTGATAAAGTCAAGTGGCCACAGAGTAGTTATTTTCAGGAATGGAGCCAAATTTAGAAGTCCCTCTTCTTAATTTGGCGCCCTTTGCACTGGGTTATAGCACTTAAGAGGGTTAAATGTACTAGGAGACAGTGTGACATCAGCCCCGTAGCTCCGCAAGCAATTCTTTCATAAAAAAGTGTCCTCTCCATAAAGAAAAGAAAAAAACAGTGACTGTGCAAGCGAGCTGGTGATAATTAATCATAATGTGACACCTGAGATTGAGGTGCGAAAAATTAAGGAACTTTCAAGTCGAAGGAAAGACAAAAGAGAGTGTCTCAAAACATTGTGACGTTCTCCGTTGTCTTTTACTTCGACTTGAATTTTATTTTCCGCATCACAGTCTCAGGTGCTACATCTTGATTAACTGTCCTCTCCTAATATTTTAAACCTCACTCGCTTGCGCTGACCGACCGAGAAGTAGAGAGAGCATAAAAAGCTACGGGAACGGCCGCCCCCAGAACAAACGGAGCGAGCAAAGTCGTGTCGTCTGTTCACGTTTCGGAGTGGGAGTGGAATATCCCTCCCAGTATTTCTTCAGAGCTGACAAAGCATCATTTCAGTGATACAAATTGAACAAAAACAATTTGGGGAATGTACGTTGAAATCGAAAATTGTACTTCGGAAAGTACCAGAAAAAAATACTTTAAAGTAAAGTACAAGTACATACTCAGAGAATGTACTTGAAGTAAAGTACAAGTTTCCTAAACCTACTTAAAGTAGTACTTTAAGTACAATGTACTTAAAGTACTTCCCAACACTGAATTCCTCTAAAGCACAAGTAGTATGACCCAAACTGGAAACCACAACAGTGGCTTTTGTCGTGACCTGAAAGTACAATAGTCTGTTGTCCTGAATGGGCCTTGACAAGATAAGCAGCAAGACCACTTTTGGCAATGGTCCGAGATTTGAAAGATAACTGTGGTGGCATTTTCCTAGGACCATTGACCCTGCACGCTCATCAAACTTAATTATAAAATATGACTGGTATTGGCACATCAAAATTTGGAGTTTATTGGATAAATCTAAATTTGCCAAACTTTCACCGGCAGGAGTTTTTGGATCTATCCGAAAACACGGAAACCGTAATTTTAATGCATATTAATATCAGATTATAGATTATATTTATCTCTTATCTCTCTGTAAATGTGCTTCCATCTCCCCGTGACGCATCGGATAGCACGTTTGAATCTCGTCAAGCATGTCGTAACCAGGTGCATATTTTGCTAATTTTGCTACTGATTGCACAAATGAACAAATGAGTGTATGACAACTTTCTAAATGTCTTATTTTTGTCCCTGGAAGATTCACCTAATAAATACATGCTGTCAGGCTTCTTTGCTCTGCAACATATCTATATCCATAGACACGAAAATAAATAAATTCTGAATGTATGCATTGTTCATTGCAAAATTAGCCTCAGTGCCACAGTTAACGGGGCAAAGTAGTGTGCATATAAATTGAAATAAAGGCTCACTTTGCTTCTTCTTGCTGTACTTGCTAAAACCCTGCATCTTCCAAAATGTAACACACTTGACAACCACAACCATAGATTGTATGAGGTTTAAGAAATTTTGAATTACAGTCAATAGTTTGTGGTTGTCTGGGAATTAATTGATACAGCAGGTTTGTGCCTACGACTGACTTGAGAGCTACAGATCAAAGAGTTTGGTTCTAAGCCACCAAAGCAAATATTTACCAATAGGTTTCTGAGATTATTGCCAGTTTCCTATTTATAAGGTGTTTTGAATAAGTAAAAGGCAGTACTAGAGGCCTGGCATAATATTGAAGCAGTAGTGCTCATTCCCTACAATCACATAAAATGTCATATCATTCATGCTTGTAAAAAAGCTACATATGAAGGTGAATGCAATTATGGCGCAGCAAAAATTCTGACTTGGTTTTGTCTACTTGTTTGATTGGCACAGTGTAGAAAGAAACAACGATAATTATTTTAGCTTGACTTATCTTATCGGAGAGCTACATGATTGATTGACTGTGGCTGGCAGCAGATATAGGCAAAACGTGTCGTATGTCACCAGCATTGAGGCCAGAAGAAAGAATCCGGTATCTACATTTGCCCAGTTCTTACTGTGATGTGTGGCGTTGAATCTTGCCATTGCTGCTATTACAAGGGTACCTTGTTCCCTCAAATACCTTTGTTATTGCTCCTTGTTGGGTTAGAGATTCGAATTTATTTGACTTACCACACTAAAACATTATATTGTCATAATGCCTTTTGTTACAAACTAATACTTGCATATGTACAATCAAGTAGTGATGCTCTGTATTGGTAAACATGTCTAGCCATAGCATTCTAATAATTAACATTTACATATGAAACATAGCGTAATTGACTTGATTGTCGCAAAAAATATAATTTTTGCAAATTTCGAGATTTTAAAATTATACCAAGAAATTGATCATGCATATATTTAGTGTTGAACCGAAAACCGGAACCAAAACGTTATTTTTAGCCGAACCGGAACGGAACTGAACCGAAATCTTTGCTGCGACCTTGGAACTGCACCGGAACTGAACCGGTAAAAAAATATAACGGTAACCGGTTCAAAACGGATCACTGTAATTTTTAATTTTTTTCTGTATCACAGAATGGTATTGAGAGAATAAAAAATTGCAGCTGTATTTTTATGTATTGATCAAATCGTCATATACATAATAGCAATGTTCGAGAATTTGTGGGTTTTCGTGGCATTTTTGTATTGGCACTATGATTAATCATGTGTTACGTGGTCACGTGACGTTATGGTGTCAAGACAGGTTGTCAAGTAATGTCACGTCATGTGGCCCCGTGACTCACTGCGTCAAGTCAATTTAAATTGAGGACGTCACTAGATTTATTAGCGTTGTTGACACCATGACATCACATGACGTCACGACCTTGCACCGCGAGTCACGTAACACTGTGATGTACTCGATTGTCACGAGCCCGAATCGAGCACTCGGATTCATGATAATCAGCATCACCAAACATTTGGGTGATGGCTAGTTTTCAATCAAAGCTGAGAATAGTAGAACTCTAACAATGTCTGAAGCTCAGCCCATGCTCTATGCTTAGCCAACCCCAGCGCATGACTATGATGAACACTGACCGTGTATATTTATCGTCGGATCAGGTGGCCGCTTGTTCTAATTGCGAGTTTACGAGGGAAAGCTGTTTCTTTCCTTTATTTTTTCTGCGTCTGCCATTGTGCTAAGAGGAAGACTAATGGGTGTTTTTGCAAGTTATCAGTCGAGGATTAGTTCTTAGAGGTACTTACTGAAAGTATGAAAATCGTTGCACAGACTATTTGACATTGAGGTGCCCAAACATGTTTTCTTTGTTGCTGAATTGCCTCAGAAAGTTGTCCCCAAGAATAGAAGCAATGAAAGGACCAAATGTGACTTTTTAATTCAACATTACATAGAACTGCCAGTGCTTATAAAAAATATACCTTAAAAAAAAAAAAAAAAAGGTTTTCCTGGTTTTAGAGAGACAGCTGAACGGTGGCCGTTGCTCTAAGTCTCAAAGAAGTGTTGTTCTCCAGTTCTTCCTGAAGCTTTGACCACCTTTGTTTTTTGTTTAAACTTCACAGTTTTTGGCGTGCAAAATAAAAGCAGAATAAATATGGTTAACAAGTGACACAAATATAATTGTCGAATTAACAGTCCTGAATGGAGGAGGCAGTTCCTCAGAAATAAAAGTATTCTCTGAAAGAGTAACAAAAAAGAGAGAGAAAAAAATAGGGGTGGGGGGGATAGCTTTAAAAAATGTTTTGTTGTGGAGGTTCCTCTGCCCCGCATTTTCGGCACAGTCTAGAAAGCATGGCCCAGAAAACTACTTCGTTTGCAAAAACACTTTTGCCAGAAAGCGCGTTTTCGTAATGCCAGACGCTCGCGGCGTTCCCATGACGCGGCACAAGCAAGAATAATTTGTGTCTTAAATACATGGCTTGCACTTAGCGCGAACCTTCTGCAGCGTGCATTTTGCACCACTTAATTTGATTTTCTCATTAAGAACAAGTCGCAAAGACCACTAGCACATAGTGTGATGATGTTACGTGTAAACAATGTTAAACAGTTCAGTTTCCTGGTGAGATGTGATGTTCGCAACACTAGCAAAAGTAAATGTCCAGATTGTAGAGTTGTACAGCATATATAGCAGTCTCATGATGATATACGGCAGACTATGAAAAATGTTAGAGCGCTTGACTGTTAAAGCACAGAGTTGTAAATTAAGGGCCCAAAATAAATGCACGTAAAACCGAATGTACCAACATCCTCTCGAGGCAGTATTTCGCGAAGTTTCGAGTTCGTGCAAGCTGATGCCCAAATGTAATTTATGTTAGGAATATAAGAATCTTTGTTTGTCCTTTGCACTATTTATGTGTAATTAGGAATATCATTACATCTCTATGTATTTTTTTTGCAGTAAGGTATTGTGTATCGGATTCTTTTGAAGAATACCATTTATTAACTTTCTCTTTCTTCACATTTTCGTGTATCTGCCTTCAGGTCTATCATGTGAGCACCAAGTCCCTTTTGGCATATGACTTGGTGTTTTACACTGCTAAACAGCGAATGCAAAAGCACGTTTCCGCAGGTCGGCTCAACACATATTTTTGAGCATCGTCCTCCCATGTCGGTCTCTAGCGGTTATATGAACTTCTTACAGCCAAAGGTATTGATGATAATAAAAATATATGTAATTACTGACTGAAGATTTGACAACATTAATAACGGGCTGATCATCTTAAAAAATATATATCATAAGAAAATGCACCCCCAAATAATCTGAAAGCTGCTCTGCAAATCTTTTCCGGCGTTTTTATCCTCAATAGGCACGTGTACAAGTGATTTAGGAGAATCTTAAACAAATTTTTTTATTTTGAAGCTGATTTAAATAACTTTGTTCCTTACACATCTAAAACTTCTCGAGCACGTAGAAGTCCGTATTTGCCTCTTTTATGCTCTGAACAGCAATATTGTATGTCTGTGGGCTGAACTAAAACAAAGTACACTGGGGCACATCGTGGAACTATGATGGTTATGCACACAGACCGTTAGAAAGTGACCAGTTAAGTAAATGTCGAGTAGAGCATAAGATACTAATTTGTTCTACTTAACAAAAATCATAAATTAGCAGGGGTGAAGCATATTTGCCAATGGACCTTTTCCGAGAAGCGTTCTGCGCACGCGCGAGCGCCCGATGCCAAGCGGTGGAAGTTGGCACCAAAAATCGAGGAAATTCGGAAGGAGGCTGTAGATCTAGCGAGTAGAAAACGTAATTGCAGCATACATATAATTGTGTTACGCAAAAAAAGAAAGCGGACGGAAAGAATAACAGGACGTTTAAGTGGACGCCATGGATGCCCCACTTGGACGGCGCGTTGGGCACGCCCCGCTGCTCAGAGAACGAAGAAACTGGTAGCGTAGCTCCCATTATCGATTGGTAGCGCAGGTAGGTCCCTTCCTCGATTTTAGTTTGTGCAGCCACCGCCTGGTGCCGTCGGTATGTGAAAAAGGTCCATTGAATCGACCGACATTTTTTCAAGAACGAACCTCAACAGCCAGGCTATGGCAGTTTATATCCTGTATAAGAAAATGTTCACTTGGATATGCACTATTGTAGCTCAGATTCAATCTGAGTACAAAGGTGCATATAGATTAATAGTGTGAACAATTTTGATAATTTTTTTCTGCATGCTTCTTCGCCTGCATCACGTTGCTGAACGTAAACAATGTTGGTTAGGAAAACAAGTGTTGTGATTGCTGCGCCAATTGCTTCAAACTGCGTAGAGGCTAACCTGCTACATGCTGCTGCATTTCAAAATACGGTAATCTGCTCCAAGCCTGCTCCAAACGACCAATTTAGGTCGCCTTTCAGCCCGAAACTAAACTGAATACTGTAATTGAGCAGGTCTGTGATATGTGGCACAGCGACCACCTGACAAAGTGCTGTGCATCAATTGTCCACTGGTCTGCATGGTTTTCCCGGCATCTCGCGCGCCTCTCGTCTTACGGTCTCGCTCTCGTCCTCTTATATTTCAGCAAGTAGGCACGGATGTGTGCCGATGCTTTGATGCTAGCGTGCCGGATAGCAGCTCTGCGTCATGCTGTGAAGCGGAAACCATGTTTTGGCGCGGCAGGAGTTACTTTGTGGCTGGAGAAACGCGGCCGCGTGGAAAACCATATTCGGTCAGTGCCTTTCAGTGACCGTGGTCGCCGCGACGTCAATGTTTCTGTTCCCACATCACTGCAGATATGGTACTTTCTAAGATGGAAACTAAGTACCACACGCATGTTCATTAACATTCCTGTTCTTGTTTAAATGATACGTTACTACAAAAATCCATCTTTAATTCAAAAACTGCTCTGTCAAAGTATTGTTTATCTAGATTCCCCTCGGTGGGCCTTCTTTTGAGAGGGACCTCGATGCGTGAAAAATCTGCTGTGAAAGAAAGTTGGTGAAAAGAAGTGAGCTAAAGCAAAGAAGGCAATGTCTGCAAGCTGAAAAAGGATTGCTTGTCTCGAGTTCAATCGTTGCACAAAGTTCTCAAGAATGTTTTGAGGCTGGCTCGCAATCGTCTTGCATCGATGCACTCAGGTTCTTTATTTTTTGTGTGTTTAAGCCTGTACCTGTTTGCCGGCCTGGCAAGCACGCGCCACTGGACTGTTTTATGTCGCATGCTCGAAAGTTACGTTGTGTACAATTTTGGGGATAAGGTAGCGATCGAGCTGAGGAGCATGGTTTCAGTTTCGATCGGACAGCCGTTGTCTGCGCTCGCGTGACGAGCATGCCCAACAGCAAGTCTGCGAAGTTGGCCCTCACGTGCATGCGAACATGATTGCGTGACTGAAGACCAATGAGGAGGCTTACAACTCATTGTATTACGTTTGCTTACTTTTGACGAAAATCTGGCACGTCAGGAACCAGTAAGACGGGTGGCAAGCGGTTTTTGAAATTGCTTGCAATGCCTACCAGCACTGTGCACACTTGTGGAATGTCTGAGCAAAAAAAAAAAAAAAGAAATAGAAGCAGCGAGTTTTGTTACAACACGACATCAGAACACAACCTAACACAAAGTGCCCTTTTGTTTACAGTCTTAAAACAAATATTTTTATTTTCCTAAGAATATCTGCTCCAAATCCACTTTGCTACTCCGAAACACTGTCTTGGCTGCTCCAAAGGCCGCTTTATACTGCTCCAAAACACTGTGTTGGTTGCTCCAAAGGCCACATTTGCTGCTCCAAAACACTGCCTCGAGTTCGTCAGAAAGCATGCGCATAAATGGCTTAGGCCAATCACATCACTGTGGTTAGGAAAACAAGTGTTGTGATTGCTGCTCAGTGTTTTTATACAAGGTAGATTAAAAAGCTTGTCCCAAAAATTTTGTGATATTTTGAAAATATAACTTTTAGCTCAGTTGCATCATCATCATATTGTATATTTTGAAATATGTTACGTTAACTATATTTCACGAGATATATTGCAACAAAATGGCCATTTCATGATTTTATGCACTTTAATTAATTCCTTAGTTCAAGAGCACAACGATTTAACTTTTAACACTGCGACACAAAGTTGTACCAATCACGGGTATTTTAGGCGACCTACCACACTTCGTGACAACCTTATGGTCCAGGTAAAATATATGTTACTGAGGTAAACAAATGGATGTTGGGTCGTATAAACAATGTTTTGTATGTTAATACTAGATTTTCTTTTACTGTTGCATCGAAATTAAATAATACAATTTCTTATTTTTGGTACCTGAAAATAAAAGTGGATTGTACGAACAATAAAAACTATATAGTTGCTCTGTTTCACGGTGGAAATAGTGCCTATTGCCAAAACAAAGTGTAAAATATATTCTTAATTTAGCAGTTCAAACTGGTTTGAACCATTATTTTTGCTCCCTGTAACTAAACCGGAACTGAACTGAATTGATAAAAATTTCGGTTCGACACTCTGCATATATTTCACCCCATGGTAACGAATACATAGCAGACTCCGAGTCGCAATATTTGCTAAATATTGAGCCCACACAATTAAGGTTGTTTACAGTATGTGTGATCACAGTGAATTACCTGACATTTAATTATAATCACTAGTTGTCTGTACCTGTAAAGCATGGAAAACGATATGCATATGGCGGATTTCATCATTTGCTGGGAGCATTGGTGAAAATTTCACAATCACTTTGGAGCATACTTTCTGCAGTGCGACAATTGTCTCGGC
Source organism: Ixodes ricinus (assembly GCA_037355805.1). NCBI lineage: Eukaryota > Metazoa > Arthropoda > Arachnida > Ixodida > Ixodidae > Ixodes > Ixodes ricinus. Next base: position 18,759 of record JAZHYW010061082.1, read on the forward strand.
CAGGATTGATGGAGTGAATGCTGCTAAACGAGGCTCAGCACACAAAAATAGAAATGGGTGTCTGACTGATGACTGATGTGTTTCAAACAATGCGTTACATCATGCCTAGGGAACATGAAAGCTCTCTTCCTGTCTTGTGGGTTATTGTCTTTTTTTATTTATTATGCCATAATGAGAACCTGCCACATTGCTCATGATCAACGCTTGCTACAGGGTTCTGGTTGCATTCATCCTGTCTTAGTAGTGCTTACATTGTGCATGTATGACCAATTATTACAGTGTTCCGTCTGATCTGCTATCCGAGCACCTTCTAAGCAATGTTTTTTAATTAATGTATTTCTTCCTTTCAATTAGTTTAGCAATGCCACACCATGGAATCGTGTCATTTTGTGCCTCATGCACCAAACGCAGAAACATCACTGTCTGATTTATTTTGAATTGTCAATTATCTATGTCCTGCTTTCCAATAGCTTTTGAAGTAGAATTTCAGAATACCGTATAAAATTACCCATAATACTAAAATTGCCAGACTTGTTTCATTTGCACTACTCCACTTGCATACCGTAAAATACCGCAGAAGTGCCCGCTCGTTCAAGCGCCCACTATTAACATTTCCCAAACTTGGAAGTTCTGGTTAACCGCCCCATTTGACCGGACAAGCGCCCATGTCTATAAGTGAAAGTAGGGTAGGCGCTCCCGCGGTATTATGGCGCTAGATTCAGTTGGTTTGAATTCAGTTAAGTTTTCTGTAGGTGTATTTATATTAGGAGTTAGGAAGTTTGTCTATGATTGGGATCCAACATAATAAGGAAACAACGTTATCTACATCACTTACATTTTGCAACGGCTTCATTTTTACTAAATGAAAGAAAATATCAAAGTAAATGCACTGTCACACTGTCATCATTTTTTTGTTTGTTTTTGTTCATTTCTGCAAGAGATTGGAACCTGTTGCCATCCTCACAATGTCCTGTAATACTGTAAACGACTTATTAGTTGCGGGCTCATTATTTCGCGATTTAGGTCAAAGCTGAAGTTTTAGAATAATTTGCGGGTTCTAATTTTCGCGACGCAGTGGGATCTCAATATAGATTCTAGTGTGTTTACATTTTACTGGAATTGTTGGGGGATCTATTTTTCGCAAATTGTAGGCGATTCGCGAAATTTGGGAAAATTAAGTCCTTATGAAAATTAAGTCGCTTACAGTATATCCACCATGTTCATTCTTTAACTCTTTATGTACACCTCTCCCCGCTATGATGCCACAAGGAACACAGCAAGATCAGGTGTAAACAAATAGTAAAGAAAGCTGATATGAAGGAATTGATTATATCAATGAATACATAGGGCGTCCATAGCACATTGTGAAATTTTATTTTCAAAAAGTTCAATAAGCAGCACTTTTAAAAAGTTTCTATATAATTTTAAGCCTGCAAATATACCATCATTTACTGAAGATCCTATATACCTACACCAAAATCTCAATCATTTGCTTGCCATCTCATTTAATCAGTTGTTTCATGATCAAGGCTGTCACCTAATTGCTTAGAATTATGCAAATGGTTTGTTCTTTATAAGGTGCTTTCCATTTTGAATTTTTATTCTTCTTGGTGTGTCATGCATTATGTTCTAAGTAGGGATGCCGCAAACTTTTTCGAACCAAAGTTTCAATGATCGAATAAAGCAGTTAGAAATGTTTGAAAGATTTCGAATTTCGAACTTTCTATATCGAAAAATTTGACGGAAGTCAAATTTTTGAACTTAATTAAACTAAGAAGTTTGACGCTTTTCGAAATTTTGAACTTTGCACGTTAAGAAATGCAAAGTTTTTCGAAACTTTGAACTTATCACGCTAAAAATTCGATCCTTTTCAAACTTTCAAACTTGTTACGCTAAAAAAATCTATGCTTGTTGAACTTTCAAACTTTATAGACTAAAAAAATTCGATGATTTTCGAGCTTCTTGCACTAAAACCTTCGAAGCTTTTCGAACTTCCTGCGCCAAGAAATTTGATAGTTTTCGAGCTTTTGAGCCTATTTATCTAGAGAATTCGAAAATTTTCGTTTGAATCCTGAAAAATCAAAAGTTCGATGAACTTCGAACTTTAGGGTAAAAGTTCAAAGTTTGTCGAACTTCGGAAGATCGGCGGGCGTTTTCATTTAGATTCAAGTAGTGCATTCTTTGCGAAAGACAATGCCGTTTATATCAATGTTCTGGCATGCTTAGTTTTAAAGAAATAAATTGCCGAAGGAGCGAGGTAGGACGATGGGTTTTTGACGATTGTCGTTTGTGCCATATTTGAAGTGCGCTATAGCCGAAGCTATTTTTGGTGGAGATGTTAAACTTTTTAAGAATGATCTGTGTGTAGCCTAGCTAAGTGTCGTCTTAAGATATGATTATTGTTCAAGATGAGTTTTGAAGAAATGTACAAACATGTATCTATAGGCAATTATGCCCTAAACTTAATTATTACAGTCAAACGCCGCCACAACGAACGCTTTTACTACGAAATAGCCTGTACAACGCTTTAATAGCCTGTAGATCTGCTTTATTGGGGTCATTAAAGTGTGCGATGGATGTAACAAAATGACGTGTATAACGAAGAATTATCGTGGTCCCACACGCTTCGTTATACATGCGTTTGACTGTATTTTCGTCTACATTGTTTTACACAGTACATATCATTGCCATCTGCAGAATACAAAATAATGTATTTATTGTTTTTTTACATTGAGGAATAAATTAACTCCTAGGTAAAGTTTTTTAACATTGCTAAATTCAAAGCGCCATTTAAAAAAAAAAAAAATTTTTTTGCTTTGCATTTTTGGGACATTTTTCTTTTTGGCCTGTACACATATTGATAGGAGAAACTTGTTTTGAAGTTCTGAACCTCTGAATATGCAAGAATACAACACTTCCAATAGGTTCTTAATAGTTCTTTTTTTTTTTCTCCAGCTTTTCACCCACACATTTATTGTTATGTTTATTTTTATTTTTTATTTTTTTACCAATGGTACAGTTATTTGGGTGTATAAGATGCAGCTTTGAACTTCCGAACCACTAAGCATGTGATGAGTAGTGCCTTGTGACAACAAGTTTCCGACAATGGCCATCTATGCGATCTTTTATGCAGTGAAGAGCAACAGTAGCTATACATACCTATGCATTAATAATTTCAGATTAAAATAAGCTTGACCACACCCTCTTCCCTGTAATGTTTTCTTTAAAGGGGTAGGGAAACGAAATTTCAGCGCTCATTTTCTAGCTTGAATGTGTTGCATGTTGCACCCTAACCTCAAAAACACCAGTCTTCCGTTGAAAGGCACAAGAAAACTAATTTTAAAGCTAAATAAACGATCTTCCAATGTGCACCTGGTGGATGCATGCGGAGCCTATTTGGGAGGTAGTCTAGCAACGTTGTGGAATCTGCTACGTAGTCGTGACGTAGCAGATTCCTTTGGCGCAGCGCCGCTCTTTGGCATTTCAACATTTTCCTTCTTAGCTTTCCTCCTCAACTCACAAATCGCGCATTGAACCAAACAGTCCAAGAAGACGGAAAGGGTGGACTCTCCTCTTCTCGGACCCTCGTTTGTGCAGCCGGATGCAGCCATTCTCCCCTAGAAGATTAGCCAGTCGCTCAAAACTCGGACAAAGTTGCTTTCCCCACCCCGTTCAGCCCTAAGCTGACAGTGCTGTGGAAGCTACGTGCTTCTTGGGCCAGCCACACGCTCGTCACCCCACGGGCACTTCGAACGGCTCGGTTGTAACGCGCTGACGCTATTGACACCACCACAACGCTGACAACGCCACCAAGGGCAAAGCTCATAATCCCGCCAGCCTTGCTACGTCACGAATGCGGGGAAACTTTTCTTTCTGTTTTTGTTTGCGCCGGATATCCCATGACGCATCGCGCCCTCCGTTCGCTTCTCTTCGAGCGCTCGCTCGAGTGCACCGTTTGGAACGAAAAATATAGCCAATCGTTCAAAATACAAACGTGCGATTATGAATTACGGTTATTACACGTCATGCTTGACCCATTTCCGAACGAAATTTGAAAATTTCAATTTTTGTTTCAGTACCCCTTTAACAGTCCGAAATATCTAAACGAGGAGAAAAAGAGAAGTGGGGGCTAGAGCCCCCCCCCCCCTTTCCTTCCTTTTTTTTTTCTCGTTTTTCCTGTTCTGACATTACTGGTATGGTAGAACGAACCTCGAGTTGTGTCGGCATCTGTGCTTTTTGCTCGGCGTTTCCTCTGTCCCGGAAAATAAACCTCCAGAACAATTACAAACTAAACTTACTATATGCCAGCGTCACTCGGGTGGCGTTGATCGGATTACTACCAGCGTGCAAGGGGTGGGGAGGTAGTTTGCCAGATTGCTTCAAGGTTTTTCTGTGCCTCAACCTCCTGCCCGCCCCTGGCTGTTTCAAACTGGATGAGTATCGTAAAACAGTGCGTTCGTGTGATCACTACTGCGTGATGCACATTAAAGACCCCCCCGGGCTGGCGGTCACAAGTACTGATCTATGGTCACATGCCACTCTGCACTGCCAAATATTCCAGCACATCCGGGACACTCCTCGTCTCATTTAATTGCCTGACCAACTTCGCCAAACTTTTCTAAACCTGATTTCGTGAAAACCTGTGAGGCGTGAAAACATTATTTGAAACTGAAACTCTGGAGGAACATGAAAGCCGGACTTTGAACTTTGTGAAGTTAGACTTAAAAGAAATTCGAAATCTTCAAACTTTTTTTTCTTTGAATTTAGCTTTAAAAGAGAATCGAGACTTTCAAACTTTATGTAAAAAGAAATTTGAAATCTTCAAATTTTTCTAACTTTAAGTGAAAACAAATTCGAAATCTTCGAATTTTTCTATCTTTACGTCTATAAAAATTCGAAACTTTCATATATTTCGGATTTCAGATTAAAAGAAATTTGAAATCTTCGAATTTTTCGAACTTCAGATTCAAAGAAATTCAAAATCTTCAAATTATTCAAACTTCAGATCCCTAGAAATTCAAAATTTTCAAATCTCTGGAATTTCAAGTTAGGAAAGTTTGAAACCTTCGAAATTCTCGAACCTTAAGTAAAAAAAGAAATATTAGAAATATTCTAACCCAAACTTTTAGAAACCGTAGAAAGCTTCGAACTTTTCGAATTCAAAACTTCACGGTGTTCAAAAGTTGCGAACTTTTGAATTCGAACCTCGGTACGGTTCGAAAATATCGAAATCTTTCGAATTCAAACGTCAGTTTGGTTAGAAAATATTGAAACCTTTCAAATTTGGACCTAGGGTGGTTTGCGACATCCCTAGTTCTAAGTAGTACACAGATAAGCGCCGTTTGTACTCTTGCAACCGAGTATGACCGAGAGAGACAAGACCTGCTTTTAATCCTCTTACGACGTCTTAGGACCAGCTCCGCTGCAGCGCACCCGATCCTAAGACGTCGAAGAGGCTTAAAAACCGGCTTTGTCTCTCTCGGTCTTACTCGGCTGCAAGAGTGTTAACGAGCCTATACAGTGCACGCTAAAATCGTCTCCTGTAAAATTATATGACACATTGCCCTCCCAAATTACACTTTGTGGTTTCCTTATTTTTTGCTCCTTCACTTTTGCAAAAGGTAATTTATACAAGGTGGCCCTAATGCTGTTTCAAATTAACAAGGTATTGAACCCGGGGAAGTATCATTAGCATAAAATATTCTCGGTTGGTATTGTGTACCACTCTCCGTCTGACCAGAGTCGGAAAACTAACAGATGTTTCTTTCCAGAGACTCAGTTGCTTACAGTAAATCGACCTGAGCTTTCCTTTTCCAACAAAGTTTTATTTCGTTGCCGTTTAGATGAAAGCACTGTGTGGCATGCAACTTTGTTCGCAGGTGGATGCTGCGGGACTGCTGGCAAAAAGATGGTTGTTGGCGGCTGGGCCTGGGCGTGGTGGCTGGTCACGGACGTCCAAAGGTGGGCTGCACCACTCCCTGTTGTCCTGCTAACTGCTGGGGCAATAGCGCAAATAAATATTTTTGAGCCAGTTCATTTATTTCGTAGCAGGCTGCAGCATGTAGGGATGTACTGTACTGCCAGAGCGCCATGGCACATTGGGAACACGCGGGATTGGCCTATATCATCTTGATGGATGGGACACTCTGATGTGAAAGGGGGTTTAGACCTGCCCCCAGTTAGTACAGCACTTGCACAAGTGTCTTTTAATGATTTTCGGAAATGACTTGTCAGATGGCATTTCTGTACCAGCTGTTAAGAAAGCCAGGAGGAGCTTTCTTATACTGCAGGAGGCGAAAGGTGCATAGTAATTGGTTGTGGAAACTCTTTTCTTGATCTCAGCATCAAGCCTTCTGATATTTATTACAAAAGAAACTGAGGTAAGCCACTACATGCAGTGACCACGAAATAGTAAACTGTAAATCAATTGAGAGGCAGAAGTCCTTACTCACCTGCCTCACGAGTGCTAATTCAGCAACTAAATTATCTAATGTTTTAGTGATTATCTTGTTCCGAATCCTTCGGGGTTTGCTCTTAAAGAATGAAGGGAGCTATTAATACTTATAGTACTGTACTGCACATTTACTAATTCACGCGAGAGTGCTCGATGGTAGGTTCGTAAAGTCGTCCCGTGTGTGCTCATGCAGTGGAAGCCGTTTAGGAAGGAGTGGCCTTGAACTCTCGACTTTCGGAGAAGTTCAGGCAATCTACACATCGGTAGATGATCAAAGCTTATCTTAGATACTATGAGTTTCATACCTGCGCTTGCTGCCAGTAGATGGCTGTTTGTTGCAGCTATTTATATTTAGCCAGTTGGTTCGTGCCAACTGACAGTAACATTTCTAGTGGGTTGCATTTATGCGAGCGACCATAAGTTAGAAGCCTACAACAGGAAACTATATCATTCTCCTCTCCCTCATTAGCTGATATCGTGGCATTTTGAGAACATAGGCTCTTTTTTTCTACTTTTGTGGTCATGGTAGCTTACCTTCTATACTATCCCCGGCAAATCCAACTGTACAGATGACTGCGGGCACCTTGCCAGAATGGCATTTGCCTGCCTCGTGACGCCCTGTGTGGCGGTGGTTGCAGGCTGTCCCTGGAGGTGATGACTCTGACCCCCGGTGCGAGCACGTCGAGACCTCGCAGGGAGTGCCCCTGACGGTGACCGGGGTGGCCCAGTGCAAGGTGATGACGGAGCGGGAGTTCCTCTCCACAGCTGCCGAGCAGTTCCTGGGCAAGGACGTCGACCACATCAAGGCGGTCATCCTGCAGACCCTTGAGGGACACCTCCGAGCCATCCTCGGTGGGTAGAAACGAACCCCAGGGGCTTTGAACACTGAACCGGCAAGAGGTGTTTGGCACGCCCTGGCGGAGGATTGAGGTTTTTTCGACCACTGGGGGATCTTTTGACGTGCAATCAAAGGCTAGGTTGCGCGGCACCTTCTCTGCAACGAGCCCCCGTCGGATTGCAGGCACCTCGGCCGGTATCGGAACCCGCCGAGACCCGTAGGCCGGTGCTTTGCCTCGGAAGCACCGAGGTGGCTTCTTTGGGGGTGGGGGCCGCCGGAAGTTGCGAGGAAATGCCGGGCCACCGAAACTGCCAGGGAAAGAAATAGTGTTTGCCAGTTTGTTGCTGCAGTTCACGCCTACCTCGCTCTATAGGGACTGCATGCTTGAGATTCCGGACACTAAACTTGCGGTTGTCTTTAAACCATCGTAAAAGTTGAAGTATTTGCATTACTTTTGGGTTGCAACAAACATCTCCTGTCAGGTGCGAGCATCTCTGTTTTACGGCGATAGCTGTTAGTGCCCCTTCCCGGCAAAAAATGCTCGCATACGCATGCGAAACCCCATTCTACAGCATAGATACTGCCCTCCCTCTTCCCGTCATTCCTCATACGCGGCAAGGCTCTCTCTCGCTCCCCTGTCCCTTCCCCCCGTAGGCCGCCAATAGTCTTGCTCCGGCGACGCTCTCCCTTCCTCCCCCTTCCCTCCTCTGGCAGCCGCCATTGCGAAATAGTCATGTCTTGTTATTACGGACCCCATTAATACGGATACCCCGCTATATGGACATCATTTTCGGGGACAAACTGAGAAGATGCTTGCATTTTTGTCTTATTATTATGGACAGCTCACATTATGGACAATTTTGGGGGGGGGGGGGGGGGGGCGGGGGGCGGGGGGGCGGGGCGGGCGGAGGTGTCCGTATTATTGAGACATCACTGTACCCACGTGGTTGTGCCGTGCGGACACACTCCCTCACCTTCCCACTGCCACCACCAAGGTTCCTATACTTCACTTCTTCCGCCGCAAGCACAGTCACGGGCCTACAACAATAAAAAATGTTTCGACCAAAAAAAAAAGGTGCATTTCTGTGTTCTTTATTTAACACTTGCAATATGTCGCACAATTGTTGCACCAAAGCACACATCTCCTCACAGACATCTACTACATTGGTTCCGCTGAAAGCAAAGAACCCATTGAAAACCTTGTACGGCCGACTGGCTGAAGGCAAATCTCCTTCAGCATGCCCTTGCACAACACGGCAGCTACCGCTGTTTGTTGTCAACGTTTTTTCTTTACATGCACCTATAGCTCAGGAGCTGCAGTACTTGGGAGTGCAATTCCAAAGTGCCGCTACTCCGACTGATTGCGACTCGTGTCAGTGTCATGGTCACTATGCTTCAATCGGAGCCAATCGGAGCTCGGCATTCTGAGAACAACACAACGCCTGCAAAAGAAGCAGACGAACTTGCGCTCCGCAGTGGAAGTGATGAGACGGTGGCGCCACAGTGTGGCTACTAGCAGAAGCATTTTGCATCGAACGGGGCTAAACGGGCATAGACATCCCATGCGCCGGCCAAACTTAGTTTCTAATCAATGCCTCCTTACCCGGGCACCCCATTGCCAAAACGTTTTCCGATTTCGGATTGAATGTGTTCTTTTACTCTGTGTCAAACTGTTTCTGGCGTTGCCGCGTAAAGGTAAATTTCGCCGAAACGCCCAGTATTGTGCTTACCCTCGACACAATTGCGAGAAGCTGTGAACCAGCTCTCCCGGCTGGTCTTGTTTTGTTTTCTGCGGGATAAACATTGCAGTTGCCAAACGTCGCATGTGAACGGTGACTCAATCGTGTCTCGGCGTAACGCAGCCCTGTTGATGAAACGTCGTCGAACGTCAAGTATAAAACACGCATTGACGAGTCTTTCGTCGGCAAAATGGGAGGCCGAGTCTGCTGGGCCAAAGTTTTTATTTATTGAATTTTTGCGAAGTTATCAACAAAGAATAGCCTCATAGTGTCTCAATATTTTTCATCGGGTCTAGTAATGCGGGAGTATGGCCACTTTATAATAATAGGCCATCGTTAATTATAAGAAAAATGGACAGTTTATAAGCGACTTGCACCGTAACGCACAGTGCCCGGTAAGGATGGGGCCAGACTGTTCCGCACGAATTCATACACCGCATGTCTTGCCATACTTTTGTCCCGTGGTTGTGCGTCTTTACAAGCGTTCGCACACTCAAACCATTTCTCGGCGGACGTACCTAAATTCGCGCAGAAGCATTTGAGAACATTTGATTACATTACGTCGAGATGCTGCTACGAGTTTCCGTGTCCATGCTTTGTACGCCACCTGTCAAACTTGTCATTCGATTGATTGCCGGCCCGCCGTGCCTTATATAATGCACAAATAAAGGTCAATTAACATATATTAGTAGCCTCCGACTACGTTGCAAAAAGTTACCTCGAGTTACGGCGACGAGCCATTGGGACATCTCTGCTTATATAAAGCATGGTAGCCTCGCACACGACCTACGGAACACGCATGTCCCGTCTACTCATGGCCGTAAGTCGCCGCACCGTAGACGGGCACAAATGTGTGAATTGGTCCTTAGTTGCGGCCGTACCTCGACATAAAACTAAAGCACTGCATAACGTAGTAAAGCGCTGCACCATCTCGGGTTGGGTCGCTTACGGTTACCGATGCCGCTCTTTATTAATATCTTCGCATTTATTTGGTCGAATGAGTTGACCAGCTAAGGGCCCCTTAGTCGAGCAAATTTTTGCTTATTGAGAGGAAACTCCAGTAATATGTACTCATAATCGCGCAAGCCCCGTAGGAAAACACGCACAACACCCAGCTACCGGACATGGATATGGCAACCGGAAGCCGCCATCTTGTTTGTTGTTCACCTTAAAACTGGTTCCATAGAAAACTTCGGGGTCCCACTGGCCACACTTGGCACTGGCTTTTTTTTTTACGCGAGACCTCGATCTGCCTGCAAGTGAAGAGATATCTGATAGTAAGCATGGCGAAAAATACCTATTGCAGTCATGTCTCATTAATGTGGACCCTTTTAATATGGATACCCTGCTATATTGACACCATTTTCAGGGACAAAGTGGGAAAATACATGCATTTTTGTCTCGTTAATATGGACAACTCACATTATGGACGATCTTTTGGGGGAGCGGAGGCGTCCATATTAACGAGACATCACTGTTAGGGTTGTGCGAATAGTAGATTTTGAGTTCGAATCGAATTCGAAGCGAATAGTGATTTTGGTCAAATATTTTCGAATCGAATATCGAATACTTGCCGTTCAAAAAACTTGGCCGTTTTTAGAGGGAAGTTTACAGAAATACTTCCAAACTGGACTTCTCGCGTTGTCGTTTGTCCACCTTGCCAACCAACTTAGCTGCCGTCATTTTGACAATGTCGATGTCATTCACTCACCTTGTCGCTGTACTAATATAATATTCCTTCGTAATATTATAGTTTAAATGTTTTGAAACCGTGTTTATGAGTTTTATCGGAAGTAAAAGTTTCTGAGCAAGTATGCATGTTATGAGAAATTTCTAAAGGTATTTATTTTTATCCTAAACTTGTTTTTCTAAATTTACGTCTGGACGCGGCGGTGTTGAGAAATGAGAAAAGAGTGCTGGCAACCAGGGCGCCAAGATTGGCGAAGATGGCGCAGGCGTCTCTGGAGTTCGTTGCTCGGTTTCTTTTGCCCGTTATTAAAAAAGTTGAAATAATTACGATGAATATATTTCAAAGTTCCCACCATAATATTTATATAATTTCGCCGAACGTGTGAGTGTTCTTGATTTGAGATATCGTTTCTTTCCGGTCTTTAGACAGTAAACAAACTTGCGACCGTGAGTTTGCGAACACTTCGAAAAGCACGAATATTACAACTGCTCTCGAAGCGAATATCGAATAGAGTACTATTCGAAACTACTATTCGAATATTCGCACAACACTAATCACTGTATTTAGATTTTATCAATTACCGGCACTGATGAATGTCATCCCATAGTGATTTCTGGACCGCCCTGCGTAGAAACGTTTCGTGGAGGCATATTCCAGTGCAGACAGACGAAAAAGGTGGCGCTGTCCCGAGCTCCGAGCAACTTCTGCGGGTCAAATGATGTAAAAACGCTTACAGAGCAACACAAGTCGCAGGTAGGTATTCGAATGTCAAGGCGCCAAACCTTTACTCTGAAGCGAGATCGAGGAACACGACCAGGGGAAGGCGCAGCTGCGACGCTGCGGGCGCATTAAAAGAGGGCCAAGCGGGTAGCACTTCACCGTGCGGCTCAACACGGACGCCGTCGACGGTGGCGCTGCCAAACAGCTTCCGAGGCAAAGCGGCGTGCCCCCATTAGGTGTCGTACGCTCCCAGTACGACGCTAGACTGGAGTGCCTCTACAAACAACCGAAATGTTGATTCTATAACAGATAAAAAACAACCCATGTCGCAGATCGGGAGTTTGGGTTGGCACTAATCAGCAGGTAGGAACGGTAAGTTTTGGGTCTCCAGACAGGATCCACTATTTCAATCTTTTGCCAACACCTGCAACAGGCATTCAGTCAAGAACCCCAGCAGTACTTGACTGCTGCCGAGTGCAACCATATTAGATGGTTTTTCCGATACAGAACAATGTAGTGGTACTCACCATCGCAAACGGAAACCATGATAAGCCCAAAGAAGGCTCTAAAAGCACAAAATTAGCAGAAGTTGGTAGGAAGAACTCTTAAAAGGGCCTCCTGGGGAACCTTGGGGTGGCAGTCGACGTTGAGGGGTCTGCCTGTTGGTAAAACGCCAGAGGAGGCTTTGCTTGGGGTGCTGAGGAAGAGATCCTTCCACGAAGGCCCGTGCTCGATGCAGGCACCCTGACGGTGGAGGAGGTGTACCGGGACCGGGACCAGTTTGCCTCCCTGGTGAGGGAGGTGGCAGCGCCGGACATTGGGCGCATGGGCATCGAGATCCTCAGCTTCACCATCAAGGACGTTTTCGACCGGGTGGAGTACCTCACCTCCCTCGGGAGGGCACGCACGGCCGCTGTCAAGCGAGACGCCGACATCGGGGTTGCCCAGGCCGAGAGGGACGCGGGCATCCGGGTGAGGGGTCCCCATCCTCTGCATTCCGTTTCATAGGGAAAAGAAGGTTATTCCGGGTGAGGGAATCTGATCCCTATTTTGTCCCCCGGGAACAGTAGGTCTGTAGGACAATCCGGGCGAGCTACTTTGATCCCCGTTTTGTTTCCCGGGGACAGTAGGTCCTTGGGATAATCTGGGCAAGGGACTGATCTCTATTCGTTCTCCAGAGACGATAGGCCAATCAGGGTGAGGGACCTTGATCCCTATATTTCGTTTTCTAGGGATAATAGTTCAATATGACAATCTTGGCAGGAAACTGATTCCTGTTTTGTTCCCCAGGGACAGTAAGACAATCTGGGTGAGGGACTTTAATCCACATTTTGTTCCACAGAGGGACTATTTTATCCTCTTGAATTGCAACCTGCTTCTTCGTAACCTTAAATACAACAGAGTAAACTGTTGTATTTGTGAGATTCCCACAACACTTTTGAAGCTGACAGTACAGCTTATGATCCTATCCGCTCGTAATGACGGGATTTTGACTGTGCCTTACGCAGGAGGCAGAGTGTGAAAAGTCTGCCATGGATGTCAAGTATGGAGCCAACACCAAGGTTGAGGACTCCCATCGGATGTACCAGCTGCAGAAGTCGAACTTCGATGGCGAAGTGAATGCGCGGGTGAGTGCGGCACAACACAGGCAGGTTCATTGTCTGCTTTTACAACCTGCAGTGCAGTTAAACTTCAATATAACAAACTGCAATTCAACATTATTAATCGTGTACCACAGTATCCTTTTCGTCCAATACTTCTTGTGGGAGGCAATGAATCTTCTTTCTCAATTTAGCAGTTCAGAATTTAAAAAAAATCTTCGTAGAACGCTCGTACACGTGTCGACAACCAGTGTCATTGGTGCTTTGCAGAAAGCAGAGGCCCAGTTGGCCTACGAGCTGGAGGCGGCCAAGGTGAAGCAAAAGATCCGAAACGAGGAGATAGAGATCGACGTGGTGGAGCGGCGCAAGCAGATCGCCGTGGAGGAGAAGGAGATCCTGCGTCGGGAGAAGGAGCTCACGGCCACCATCCGACTGCCCGCCGAGGCCGAGGCCTACCGCGTCGAGATGATCGCCCAGGGAAAGAGGTGCGCCCGCCCACCCCGTTTTGCGCTCGCCGCGGGCCTTTGCGGGGTGCAACATTCTCGTGTCGGTCGTACAGCAGCAGTTGGCGGCATCATCTTAGTGTAGTGAAAAGGCCGTTTTCCTCTACAATCGCCGACATACCGAGAACGGCAGGGCACTCTTTCGGACGCCTGACCTCCAGCACGCACTTGTTGCCTCTCGGCGCACTTTGGTTGTGCGTGCACGCTCGAGGCCGATGAGACGCCGAAGCGTCATCGAAGGTTGCAAGCTCGCGTTGGAGGTGGGGCAACCGAAACTCCTCCCTGTCGTTCCCATCCCGTCGGTGACTCTAGTCGGTGAAAGTCCCGGCTGCACGTCTGCTCAAAACACAGTTCTGACTTTCTTTGTTGTACTAAGTTGAGTGAAAGGGAGAGAGGTGAGGTGAACACGGAAGCTGGTGGAACTGATCGCTCCGGAATCTCCGAAATGAATCGGGTAGAAGCGTAAATAGGGGTGGTTCTGAAGGCTTGGGATCAAAGATGGGACTCAAAGAATGCACTCTTTGTAGCAAGGGGTTTGGCTGTCATACGGATGTTTTTGTTGGGATTCTTTTCCGCAAGTAATTCTGGGGTAAGTCTGGTGCCGGTTAATCAGGTTATATATATCTATGCGCCGAGAAGCTGAGGAAGAGGAGGACACGGGAGCTCGCGGGGACGTCGGAACCCCGAGCTCTGGTTGGAGTGATTAGTGGGTAGACCTAAAGCCAGGTGCCCTTGTCTCCACTGCAGTTGTCAAACACATTTGAATGTGAAAACCGAACGTTGGACGCCGGTGTTCCGCATTCTGGCACGTTCGCCGAGTGCAGTGGAGACAAAGGCAGCTCACTTTAGATCTATTCGCTAATCATACCAACCAGAGCTCGGGGCTCTGACGTCCCCGCACGCCCTCGTCTCCTCCTCTCCCTTAGTTCCTCGGTGCTTAGTTTGTAACATTACTATTGCATTTAATACTGTCATCACTTTCAAAGACGTTATTAGACACAAAAATGAAAGCTAGCGAGCAGAGGTGACTACAAAAAAAGACCATAATAAGTCGCACGGTGAGACATGGAATAGAACTGTGGCAGAAAAACAATTTATCATGGAAACAGCACAAAAACACGAAGTAATAGAAGTAACATAAGAGGACCGCTGACTATCAACTGACGAATTTTATTCATTTGATTATTTTTTTTATTAACATTTTTTTTTAATTTTTAAGGGGGCACACCTTCGAGGAGGGTCAACTTTTGAACCCTTGGCTTCAAATTAATTAAATTTACAGGGTAGGCTGGTAGTCACGCTAGAGGATGCATAACAAAATTTCAGGTCTGTCCGGTAAATGAGAAGGAAATTAGGACAGCTTCTATCAGCAACATGTCCACATTGTTTAGTAAACCTATCGTCGGAAAACTATCACAATATTCAAGATTTGTATTCGCTAGATATGTAGCAGAATGCCTAGGGGGTGCGGCTATGGAAAGGTTTTTGTAAGAAGTCAGTTATTGCGATAAATTTTCTCTTCTGCAAAATTGGTCAACTTTTTGGTCTTCTGTGTCTTCGACAAAATGTCAACATTTTTTTATAAAAGACATCTGCAAAGTGACAAAAGCATTCCATAGCCGCACTCCTTATTAAATTTCAGTCAGGAAAAGTGAAGAACGAGCCTCCCCTGTTTTGCCATTATCAAACGATAGGTTGACTAAAATGGAATTTACACTAAAAAGTGGAACGGAGAAAAATGCGTTCAAAGTGCTCCAAACCCTACCTTTTCTGTAGCTTCAATGGAAAGAAAATAATTTATTAAAAATTAACTATGCAGTCTAAACTAATTAAACTTTCTGGGAATACTCTTTAGATGTTGTTGGATGTATTTATGTAATTTTTCAAAATCAACTTTTTTTGCAGAACTTTTTTTTTTCTGGGTAGTGTCTCTTCTTAATTACAAAGATCAGCTGTCTACAGAGATAGTGGCATACCAAATAAACATGATGGGAGCCTCTTCCGTCGGTCAACCGTCCTTGGCACTACTAGACAGTGAGATGACATTTTTAGATTTGGGCTAGCTTAGCTAACCCCCATCATTACACTTTTATTAGTAGTTGCGTAATGCGCTTGCGCGGGATTGTACTGCCGTAGAATGAAGGGTCGTTTTTATGCGTCTTCCTGATAAACTTTGTAGGTTGATAGTCGGCGCTCGTCCCGCACATTTCTTCTATGTCCTCGTCTTTTCATGCTGTTTCCACAATGAATTCCCACCAACTTGCCCAACTATCCGTTCTTTTAAGAAAAAGATAAATAAGATGAAAGCCGAGATGGCAAACAACGGTTTGCCCACTTCCTTTTTCTAGGACGCAAACAGTGGAGGTGGCCCGAGCGGAGGCAGAGCGCACCAAGATGACGGGGGCGGCAGAAGGCTATGCCATCGAAGCCGTGGGCAAGGCGGACGCTGAGCGCATGCGCATGCGGGCGGCTGCCTACAAGCAGTTCGGGGAGGCCGCCATCCTGAGCCTCGTGCTGGACACCCTGCCCAAGGTAGGCACCACCCGTCTCTGCGGCGGGCCACCGGGGACGACTTAGCAGGTGGCCACCCAAACTACGGTTCCCGGAACGAGTCTCCGACTGAGTGTTTAGAGCGTCCTTACCAACCACGCATTGAAAGTGGGCTCGAAACGGCAACAAAAGTATGGGCGAACGCGAACTGTCAAGTTGGAAAGCAGCCCGCAACTGAAGATGCGTCTGTTGCATCAACAGCACGGAACTTTTGGGACGTCATTGAGCAGAACTCGAGGGACCACTTTTAAGGAAGCGGTAAACGTACCGGTCGAAGACACCATACGTTGTTTGGGTATGGGCACCGTACGAAAACTAAAATGCACACCAAATGCCCCGTCCAAGGGCCCTAATCTATACAGCGGGACCGAGAGACCGGGTCATCGCCACCTGCTGCAATTGGCCAGTGGTGCGGAGCCGGCCAATCGAAGCAGGCGGCGAGGTCCCGGTTGCCTTGTCCCGCCTGGTCCCGCCATGTAGATTAGAGCCCCAAGTTGTTCCTTCTCTTCCTGGCGGTCTGTCGGGCGAGAAGGTGCGCACGCAGTTCGAGCCGACGGGGGACGAAACGGGGAGAAGAGTCGTTTTTCAAGCTTTTGATGCTTTAGGGCGGGGATACATTGATATCTTGGAGGTCGTGCCAGCACTTTGTGGACTTCGAGGGTTGCGTAAGCAAATACTGTTTTGGCATTTTACCATTTCAAGGCACGGAACAGTAAAACCTTTTATTTTTTTTTAAACGTGGTTGACTGGGAGAATGCTTGAAAGGACTTGCTAAACAGGATGAACCATTAGAGGCACACGAGGGGTGAGAGAAAGCTGTTTGGTCTTTAACTTATTGCTTATTTTCGATTCGCCCACATCCCTCTGAAGCTCCAGAGACACCGCTTATGTCAAGACCCAAGCTTGTGGCACGTTGAAAATTACAAATGAAACAAAACGCCCTCATGGCATGCATGTTAAGTAGGGGGGCTATGACAACAGAAAGGTAAGAAGAGGCAACAGGCCACAACAAATCACAGCTGTGGCCTGCTGCCCCGTTGGTTTGCCTAGCTTCACTTTCAGAGGGGCTAGGCAGAGTCTTTCAATACACTACTGGTCATGAATCTTCTTCGTAATGCAATGAGAGAACTTGGTACACGAGCACGCGTGGCACCAGCGTCGGCAAGGGGGCTAAGAGCCACCAGTGTAGTCAGCACCGCTAAGAGTCTGGCAACCAGAAAGGGGTAACAAAATTTTGAACCCACTCTGAACAAGGCACCAAGAAACCGGAGTAACGCTTCATTGCACTGAGAGCGGCTCTCATTAATGTAAGCTTCTTCAGCTCTGTACACTCGGTGAACTGATCAAACTTCCTTTTCTGCAACGCTATCCAAAATAACATCATTATTTATTCCTCTTCTTGCCTCCAATATGAATTCGTTATACTGCTGTTGCCGTCAAACTTTAGCGCCGCAAGTAGCGCCATCAAGTAGAGGCACTGTGAACCTGTACGCTCACTTGCCTGGCTCTTTTTTGCTTAGAAAAACATTGTTTTGTTTAAAGACAAAGGAAAAAAACTTATTTTTAAGTTTTGCCTTTAGAGATCAATAAAGAATGACCGGTGCTTGCATACAGCGATCAACTACAGGCGTAAAAAAAATGTCAGTGTACAAAAAATTGTTTTATGAAAGCTACTCGTAATTGCGAATTCGGGGTGGCTCATCTAGTGTGGGGTGATTAAACAAAATTCCCCCTCTGGAAAAGTAGCGCCCCCAGTAACAGCTGTTGACCTTGTACCAAAATCTAGCCGAAGTTTTGCAGCCAGTGGCATTTTGAAGATTCTGGTCTAGGTTTGGATCCTTCCCGTAATAATCTAGGCTCCCAATTGGTAATCCGTCAGTGGTGGAGTGCATCCCGACGTTCCCCTTCTCCAGATTGCGGCAGAGGTGGCAGCCCCCTGGCCAAGACGGACGAGATCATCATGCTGAGTGGGGAGGACCGCACCACAGCGGAGGTGACCAAGCTGGTGAGCCAGCTCCCGCCCACCATCCAGGCCCTGACCGGGGTGGACCTCACAAAGGTGAACACCCTCCCTCGCAGGCCCGTCACGCCGGGCCAGTGCTATGGGGGCCTCCAGGGAGACCCCGCACCACGCGTGATCCCCGAGCTAGGGAAAAGCCGGACCCCTGGGCACAGCGGTACCGGCAGTGGTGCCTAGCGCAACGGGTGGGGACCGCTACTGTGCTCACGCAGTCTTTGGAAATGAAACGGCGGACTCGAGGCATGGTCTCGTATCTGCACTTTGATCGGAAACCCTCAACGAACTCGTTTAACCCCCTAGCTTTTCCGAGAGACGGCTAGTAATCCCTACTTTTCTCGCCATTCTCTTGCATGAAAGCAACGAAGGGTTTATCTTGAATCATTGCAAGACTCGGTCGTTGTGAGACTCTGTCGTTGTAAGACTCGGTCGTTGCGAGACTCGGTCGTTGCGAGACCCGGTCGTTGCGAGACTCGGACGTTGCGGGACTCGGACGTTGCGGGACTCGGACGTTGCGGGACTCGGACGTTGCGAGACTCGGACGTTGCGGGACTCGGACGTTGCGAGACTCGGTTGTTGCGAGACTCGGTGGTTGCGAGACTCGGTGGTTGCGAGACTCGGTGGTTGCGAGACTCGTTCGTTGCGAGACTCGGTTCGTTGCGAGACTCGGTTCGTTGCGAGACTCGTTCGTTGCGAGACTCGGTCGCTGCGAGACTTGGTCGTTGCGAGACTCGTCGTTGCGGGACTCTGTCGTTGCGGGACTCGTCGCTGCGGGACTCTGTCGTTGCGGGACTCGGACGTTGCGGGACTCGGACGTTGCGGGACTCTGTCAGTTGCGAGTCTCGGTCGATGCAAGTCCCGATGCTGCACTTAAAGGGGTCCTGCAACAGCGTTTTGACTGATTTTTAATTTGCACCGAACCTAAGCGCACTGAACGTAGTAACTTAATGAAACTTTTCTTTTCGCAAAATTCGCTTTATTTTAAAAGTTATAGGAAAATTAGAATTACAAAAACAAGCAATAAATAACCGCTTTCATGACGTCGTAGGTCCTGGCTTGAGTGGCCGTGAACTAGAGGAGGTATAGTGAGCTCATCGAGCGCTCACGGCTGCCGCACTTCGTGTCGACGGCTCGAGAGGGCGCCACTAAAACGTGTGTTGGATAGGCTGTATGAAGCGGGCGGCCAGGGCGACTCGCATTGCATTTGCTGCGCGATTAAAGACTATTTCGGCATAACACTTCATTGGCCACTTCACAAACGACAGCAAACACGGGGTAAAGACCAGTACAGGACGGGAGCCACTTCGCGCTGCCATACCGCCAAATGGCCTTTCTATGCTCCGGGACCTTTCTACGCTCGCTGTTCATCGGCGCCTCATCCCACTAGCCCTTTCTAATATGCGCCGCTTTTTCCGCTGCTTGGTGGCGGGTATGTCGACGGGTCATTTCTTGTTTCCGTACTTTATAAACTGCATTTGTTTCTTTTCTGATCTAAAATACTGAACAAAAACTACTTTCATACATATTTGAAACGGTTCGCGACACTTATATTTTGTATCTCGACTAAAAAAAAGCTTTTAGCGGCTCTGACCAGTAGTAAGCCCAGGACCTAAGACGTCACATTTTGCGCGCTTTCGGTACCGCGGGTCGCTCTCGTCGGTGGAGGAGGTTTCCGCGTCGTCCGGTTAAAATATGACGCACTGATATTTAGTGACTCTCTCCGTGCCCGCTGGCTTGCCCGAACCCCAAGGGACGTGGAAACCGCAAAAAGGTAGATGCTTAATTATGATTGCAGGTCCCCTTTAAGGGCTGGTTCACACGTACAGCACAGCACTAAATCAACAATAAGTAGAGTGCTGATGCAGCACTGATTTGAACCATAAACACACCTTAGCACTGATGTGGCACTGTATAAGTGCTCTGTCATTAAAGGGTAACTGCCAAGAAAAAAAAAGTGTATTTTTAAACATCCTAATTGGGACAAGCATGTCACAAAACAATTATTCCGCCGAAAACAAAATTTTTAACAGCAATATTTATTGCACGAGACTGATTTTAGTTTGCGGTTATTTCGTCCGTTTTAAATCGCGCGCCACAAAGTTGGTATTATACGTCACGTAGTGGCTGCTATACGTCACGGAGTGACGTACAACAGCCACTCCGCGCACGTCGAAAGAGCGGGAGTTTTAAATGTGGAGAACTTGTGACTCCGACTAAATTACGTCCTATGGCGTAAATATTGCTAGAAAAAAATTGTTTTTTGCGGAAGATCTGTTTTGTGACATGCTTGTCCCAATTAGGCTGTTTAAAAACACTTTTTTTTTTTTGCAGTTCCCCTATAATTTATGCAAATTGGGCACTGCATTAGCAAGACGGACGCTATTCTCAGTGCCGACTAATACCTCTGAGGTAGTGCTGTGGTGTATGTGTGAACACCTTCATCAGATTTCTTATTAAGGAGAGGGCCTGTCACCTGCAGGCTGTTCAAAACTTTTAACAGAAAATGACTTGCATTTAGCTGCCACGTGCTCCTCTTACTAACCATGGCTCGGAACGGCATATCTCTCTTATGTGTTTTGGTGGTGAAGAACACGCTTAACGCGTCACATTTGATTTGGAAACATCCCTCAATTGACAAAAACGCTTTTTGCTTTAGACGCTTTTACTTTAGCTGGGGTAAAGTTCCTCTCGATTGCCTTGGCTGCCTTTTCAATAAAAACATATTTCTGTAAGGCTACAAAACCACCCCCTTTGTCCGACCGAAGAAGACACAGTTCATTGTCTCTGAAATACCTCACTACACCCTGTAATGCGTTGTTGCCACCTTGCCCAGTCTTCGGGGGACACGTAGCCTAGGTGACAATGAATGTATCTACATATATAGTATGTACTTCTATCTTCCTTTTTGAAATGCCGATGCGAGTAGTGCTTGTGTTTGTCTTCTCTCTTGTGTTCGTCTTTTTAGCGCCTTTAACCATGGTTCAGAACATTCTTTGAACAAGTGCGGTGCTGCATCACAGCTATGAAATATCGTGAAAGGTCCTAGCATGGGCTCACTTACGCAGACTATGCCGATACCCTCATTACATATATGTTTGCTATACAAGCGAGTTTGCCATTACCTTTTCCTCTATGCATTATGAGTTCTTGTTACGTTCAGCACATTCGAGTACACTTGAATTTGTCTGCTCTTTGTTTCGTGGTTGCAGATGCTGGCCAAGATTCCCGGAGCAGCGAAGTAGTAGCTTGAGCGGGGGAGGGAGTCAACAGGGAAAAGGGGCGGGCAGACGGGGGCATTCTCTTGTTCCGCGTGGCATTGTGTGTCTCAGTGTGTGCATTCCTTTCTGCTTACTCCGCCTTGGAGGAGAGTCCTAACGGTAGATTCCGCCACGTGTTGTCGTGCCGGTTAGGAGGACAGAGTATTTTGATGATGGGTGGGCTCACCGCACGAGCAGTGATCGACCGGACCATCTAGTGCCTCCACGCTTCAATCCACGTGCTCCGCCGCTCGTCCAGTCACGCAGCCGCAGCACAATCCAAAGACACCCACGATCCACTCCATGATCCGGTACGCCGCGTCAAGCCCTTCTCCCCTTCGAAGAAGAGCGGCACTGCAGCTGTGCGACCGGCCGCTAGCACTAGACGTCGCCGCAACCTACAGCCGCTCTGCCGAGAGTTGTATGCAACGTTGAAGAGGGGTTGCGCAGCATAATGAGCATCGGCGGGGAAGAAAGTATGCTTTTTTTTCCGGCTTAGCGTACTACCTTTTGTACAGTTGTCCTCGACCCCCCCCCCCCTTGCTTCTAGCGGGAGAGTGTGTACTTCGTTGTCCGCCTCGCTCATTTAGTTGTCACGAAAATGCGCCCATCTCATTATGAAAAACGTCTCTGGGGAGCAACGTTTTTGCTGTCTGACCTTGAAGTGTGGATCTAGTTGAATCTTATTGGTGGGTATGCAGAATAATCTTTTTGTAATATAGTTTTTAGGGTTTTATTTTTCGCCGCTTGCCCGGGTGTGTTCATGCAACTGTTCCCTTCTTTTTTTTTTTTCTTCGAGACTGGCAGAAGTGTTTGTTTCTTTTTTTTAATGAACATACTTTAGACTCGTTTTATGCTTGCAACCTGCTCTATTTTAGGCAGGTTAAGTATTGTTTTGTGTCCTTTTTTGCGTCCGTGGAGCAGAAAGCTAAAAGTATTTACAATTGTGTCATGTCTAGTGTTTTTTTAATACTCCGCTTTGTTGCATCAAATAACTGTTTTCAGTTAGTTTTTTCTCGTAACGGAAGCCACGAGCAAAAGAGCGGGAATTAGCGATTTGACGGCTGAACATGACTGAACAACAAAGATGCCACGCATCTTGTGCTGGCAAGGTACCATAAATGTGCCGACGATTTATTTACTCTTCCATTACCCTGTATATTGTTCAGTCGACTTTCTTCATTTACCAACGCTTGGCATTATCAGTAGCAAGCTAGACGTCTTCAAAGTGCATCGACCTCCCTGTTCCCCGCCTTAACACGCAATCTCTCAACATGCGGACACACTCGCGAGCCAGGGGTCAAACCGAACGCAGTGACACTGCCAATCACAGACTGCCCCCTCTAACATTGTCACCTATTTGTCTAGAAAGATTTCCTTGCCTCCAAATACTTGCCTTTCTGTTTGGAGACTAGCAGTGGTGCCAAGATACAGGAAAGTTCCTTTCGTTCTAGTCTTCAGTTACTTTTCAAGCATAAAACTTACGGCAACCTCGGCGGTTATTCTGTGGCAACAGGGAAAAACATAGCAGGAAACATTTGAGACTCGGTTTGGCAAGGGTAGATGCATCTCCACCGACCACAGTGAAGAGACATAGAAGACTGCAGTTGTGCAGTTCAGCCGATTTCAGTCCTAGATTTTATGGTACTGCTCCTCAGCTTGCAGCTCAGTTATAGATGGCTTACAGAAATGGGGGTTTTATTACTTGTACTAGACTGGCGTGCATCTGCTGTACAAGAATGTGCAAGGGTTCAATTCCATGACATTTTTAAAAACATCTCCAAGTTGACAGCACCCTCTGTTATGTCTTGTGCAGATCTCATGTTTTTGAGTGCGATAGCCTTTCGAGGCACGAAACTTTTGGGGATATATTGTCTCAAACACTAACACGAGCAAAAAAACTAATAAGTACTATGAATCTCGTTGTGGCCCGTGGGGAGGCATATACCTTTGTAACCATTCTTTTGTGCATGGTTTGGGTCGTTAGACACGCATTCTCGCACGTTTCCGCTGGGTGTCTCCACGTTCTAGAATTCATATTGGAACATTAGCGAGTCAAAGATAAACCGGTCGTGCCGCCAACAAACTGCCAGTGCACTCGTCGTCCAGCCCACCACCAATACAACATTTCGAGGGGAAAAAAGGTTTTGCAACTTTTAGAGGCGTGTGCGTGTCCCTCGATACTGTCGTATACATAGAGAAGAAGAAATTAATTTCCAGAAAGTCTAGGCTTAGTTTTGTACGACGCCGTGCCTTTTTGCCCAAACGTGAAGCACACATATTTTGTGGCTGTCGGTGCAGCAACTTTGCTACGAGTAGGATTTGGTTCAAGCTGGCGGCTCTAGGGGTGGCTTGCCTGGCACATTTTAAAATAAAGTAGGGCAACACATCTGATTTGCACACAGCAGGTTGTGGGAGACAGTTTCCTCTCCAGACAGACGCACAATTGGTTGCATGGAGTTTATGGCATTGCACCGGTTGTAACGGTCGCGTCGAGGATTCACATTGAGAGACGGTGTTCCAAACTTCACTGCACCAGTTTCGGCGGCGACTGGCTTTCCTCGGGACGATCCCCGCGTGTCAAATGTTGAGACAGACACCTTTGTGCCGCCAGTTTGTCAGAAGGTTTGCCGAGGCGGTGATTTTGGCACGCCGAGCCTAGCTTCCGTTGCACGGCCCGTCAAGTTTCCCCCCCCCTCAAAAGTAGAAGAGCAATTTGTGCCGCTGTTTCTGTTTTTTTTTTTTTTCTGGATCTTGCCACAGCTGCCGAATATGAAGCGGAGAGAATTTTTGTATGCGCCAGCTCTGTGTCGCACTGCTACTGACGCGGCAGATTTGGAGAGATAATAAACTACATTTTTGCAGCTTTCTTGGGAGCCGAGACTTTGAAATCTGTTTGGGAAAGGGCCATCCTTTGTGTAAGTAGGCCAATTATTTGCCCGTCTCGGTCGGCTAACAAGCTTGGATTCTTCACTACTTGGGCGTGTTCGTCATTGCCTAGTGACATTGATTTGCTATTACACCAGCAATGCATTACTGGTAACCACTTTCTTTAGTAGCTTGAAACTGTAAACGTGCACTTTTATGCAAAAGGAACCATGGACAGGGATAGCATCATTGTGACATTGGTCAGCAGAAAAAAATGGAAACATTCATTACCCTCATTCTAGAATGGTTAAAGTAGTTGCAAAGGCCCTGCTTTAAAATTTTCTTTAAGCCAGCGTTTGGCATATAGGTAAAAGAGTGTTTTATAAAATCTCCATTTCTTTATTAATGGCAAAACGACAACTGGGGCAACCTGAAAAGTGAATGGCGTTTTTCTGTTTTATAGCCTCCTAAGAGCATTCTTTAAATATGTGTCAGACCGCTTACTACTTCTCAGACATTTAGAGTTCTGTGTTATCCTTACATGCGGCAGAGAAAAAAAGTGGGAGGAAGCCTTAACTGACTGGTTCTTGCAGAAAAAAAAAAAGTTATATCTTGAGTTAACAATTTTGTTTTTCTTGATTACCATACCCGATTATTCTGGATCCTGTTACTGTTCGAGTTAACAATATTTTCTCGATTACCAGTTACCTGCTTATTCTGGGTCCTGTTACAGTAAAAATCTAGGCATGTATAGATTCCTTATTAAAGGTCCTCGAGATTCAATTGCTCGCGTGTCAAGCGCTGAATGCAGCGTGCGGAATGGTTTGCCAAAAGACCCGTCCAGCATCCACAGCTGGAGAGTTTTTCCAGGAGACTCTTTCTCAAGGTGACAAAGCATTCAGGAAGCCCACGTTGATACACCACTGCTGCAGTGGCCATAGCAACACAAAAAAATTGTTACTTTATAGTCTAACAATCAAATGCTGTAGCCTTAATGGGTTATTTTTCTCCCTAATGCTGGTATTTTTTAATAGTGCCATGTCTATGGCTACCTATACAGTCCTCTCAGAATTGTACCTCGCTAAAATAAGTGATTTCAGTAGATTTAAAAAAGAAAAAAAGTGCAAAGTTTCTTGCCACAACTTGAGTTTGGGAGCAACGATTATGTCCATTATGCTTAATTATCAAAAGATTGACAGTGTGAAAATAAAAAGATCCACAAACAGGATCTGACATAAGTCGGTATTTATCATTTGTATGAAATACAGCTGCTGTAGTACTAGTATATCACCCATATGCTTTAGTAGCACACAAGTTGCAGTTCAACAGTACTCTTGTTTGTTCTAGACCAAGACAAATGTCTGATGATGCTTTTGCTTCCTGTAATTCTGATATCCAGTGATCCCTTACCTATTATTCCCTACTGCACAATATAATAAAGACCGTGGTAGGAGTAGCACAGAATACACAATATTAAACAAACAATGCTGGAAGTGTGCCTTGACCTTTAGCACAATGTCCTGTCAGATTGATCGACCACCACTGAGGTCGTCCCTTGATATACAAAAAAATCTAGACAGACGCTTTTGGTTAGTTGCTGCAGATGCACTAAACCACATGATGTGGATAAGAGTAAAACATTAATTTCATATTAACCAAATGTAACAAATGAGATCCTTACATTAAGAGTCTGCTAGGCATCTTTTGGGACTCGTCCAGTGCTGCTCAATAAATTTCCATTGACACCTGTTCATAAACTGGCATTCAGTCTTGTTCCCAAAGTCAAAGAAGGGACACGGTGCTGCAATAAATAACGGACCCACTTTATTTGGCTTGTTCATGAATGTCTAGAGCAAGTCTCCCCTGGCTGAAGAAATATGCAATACAACAATCGACCCACACAGGTATATTAACTTCGTCTTTCTGTTCAATGGGCCGAAATGAAAGAGTCCAAACTCTTGTGGCTCTTACAACACAAGCACGCAGAACCACAAAGCACTGCCCTTTATCACACCGTATGCTGCCTAATGAGAAACAATAAACCTGCGCTATGACAATGCGTTTCCTACGCTTGCAATGGTACAAGCACAGTCGATGCTTCATAGCGTGCAGATTACTAAGACTTGTCTCGATGCAGCAGTTGACCAGTGCGGCAGGGTGCAAACCCCAAGCCAGTAATCCCATTGGGGATCTGCCAAATCAAGCCCACCAACCATAAGAGGAACATGTAAAAAGGATAATTGCTCTGAAGATGAAAAAAAAAACATACTTTGTTTACACTTAAAGTAAGCCCGCAATTTAAGGCTTAGAGTGCAATCTAGAAGCTCTAAAGGATGTCTTTATTTTTCGAATGTGCATGCACGTCCTCCTGAGGTCACGCATTCATGCTTGCACCCTTCAGTGTTCACCTTCGTCAAGACCGGCCGATAAGACCGTGTGCTGAAACCAAAATACCAGGAACCGAGTACAGCAGCAGGTACAGTACTCGTTGCTTTCTTTTGCCATCACAAATGCGACAAGTCAAAGGCTAAAACACGAGGTTGAAAGTTTTGAATGTGCTTCTTTTGCCGCATGAGCACCTGTCTGGGGAGACCATCCGGTACATGCATAGCCTTCACCACCTGCGCTCGCTCGAACCCTTTTACTACTTTGACAAGCCTTTGTTACTCATACTCGCTGACCTATGTACGATATGTGAAAGGGTGAATTGCGACCAGGTTGCCCTTAAAAAACTGCGGCTACAAATCAATGGACAAAAAAAAAAATTGCAACACACAGCTTGCAATTAGAAACCAGGCATATGAGATCCTTAGGTAAAGGGGCACTGAACCACTCTGGGGTAGTCTATTTATGGTCATAACTCAAGCTATGGGCTCTAAGCCCCCAAAAAACCAAACATTGCATTCGTGCCTGGCCAATTTCTCTATTAAAATCTGTATCAAAAATCCATTGCCTTGGAACCATCTCGGACACCAGAAGGCACTGTCGGACGAGAAGAAACCTTTCCCCTCGTCCGACGGCGCCTTCCGATGGCTGCGCCGGTTCAGAAGCAGTAAATCTTTGATACCGATTTTAGCGGAGAAATAAGCCGCACGTGAATGTAATGTTTGGTTTTTTAGGATGCCTAGAGCCCATAGATTGAGTTATGACCATGAATAGGCTATCACAGAAAGTGCATGGTTTATACCCTGTCAGACGACGCCCTAATACTCCTTTTCAATAAATATCCTTTCCGCTAAAGGATATTCTGCTAAAGGAGCTGCTGTCACACGACCGGCAATGTACTATTTACCACCAATATTGATTGTTTTGGGGCTGGCCACATGGAGTTAAAATAGAAACTCAAGTTATTATTTAAATTTTCTGTCACCTACAAAATTGCAAGTTAATGATTATTTTAGGAATAATTTTTTTTTCAACAAAAATAACTGAAATAATAAATATTTTCGCAAGAATTTTGAGTCGGAGAGAGACATTGGCAACCACGAGAATATACTAAATTGACGGTGTACTAAATTATTGCCTGCTTAACGAAACCTAGAAATAATTGAAAAAATCTGAATTATTGACACTTCAGTTTAATGCTTTTTTATACCAGCCTGAAAAAAGCGTGAGCGCACAGGCAAGTTGGGGAATCTAAGCCTGCAACACATGAGGAAGGAGACGCAGACTGTCAAGATTCTAATTGAAGACGAAAGCCTTTCACTGGTACAATGCCCTCAGTCAATACTCAAAAATACCCATGCCAAGGTCAGTCCTTCAAAGTTCTACTGCCTTTGTACTAAAGGACGCTGGCAAGCGCTCCTTTCCCGAAAAGGACATTTTAGGGGAAGGAGCATTCGCAGTGTAGTGTGGCACAAACTCCTCCTTTTAGGAGATTTTCCTTTCTACCAAAAAAGTTTAAGCGCTCTGTCTGACAAGGGTATTAGCACCCCTTTAAGACAGGGAAGGTTCCTCCAGCTGCCACCAGGTAATGCCAACAAGCCAGACAAACACATTACACACATTCCAGTTACCTTTGTACACAACTGCACAAGTGCTTGTGTGGCAGGGAGGGGTACCAGGAAAAGGTACGGGCTGACATTCACAGCTCCTAGGAGTACCAAGTCGGGTTCGTTCGGGGCCCCTAGAGGGTCGGAATGAAAGAGTATAACAGCGCAGTGCATTTTGATATAGATCCATCTTTCGCAAGAGCGAAGTGAAGGCTACGAGCGCAAGTTAAAAATTTTAAAATGCGTTTCTGCCGCACAAGCACTCAAGCAGTCGATGTACAGTATGACTGACATCCCTTCTAAAGCTATCGCCGTGCACGAACGGAAGCACCTCTTGCGAGTCGCACTCGTAGCTTTTATGGTCGAGGCAAAACTGAGAAAACGGCAGTAAGCGATGCAGTCGAATCTGCAATACCCGAATACTACAATACTTTGGAAGGGATGTCAGTACAACACCGGCAGCGGGAGTTGCGGAAAAAAGCGCCCAAACCAGAGACGAAACAAAGCATTAACATATTCCAATCCAGTTTCAGAACAACTTGCAATACTTCCCTTCATCTTTCACAGGAACACAGAGCAAAGGCTGCGAGTAATTTCAAAACGCGTTTCCGTCGCATGAGCATGCGAGCACTCGACGTACGGCGTGGTCAGCGCCCCAACCGAGGAAGCCGCGCTCGAGCTCGTGGCCTTTACGGTCGAGACAAAACTGAACGTGCAGCAATGTGCGACGCAACCGAAACAGCAGCAATCAATGCAGAGCGCAAGTTCATCTGCTTCTTGCACAGGAGTTGCAGTGACGTCAGAACGATGCCGAGCTCCGATTGGCTTTGATTGAAAGGATAGTGGGTAGACCTCAATACTGGATGCCTTGAGGTATACCCACAATTTTTTTCGATCAGCCAATAAGAGCTCGGCGTTCTGACATCACCGCAACCCCTGTGCAAGACGCAGACAAACTTGTGCTCCGCACTGCAACAGCAGCGAGAGTTACGGGGAAGGGCGCCCCAACGAGGGCGAGCCCTACTCCGGACGCTGTTCCACGGAGATGCCGTCGCAGAGGAGGTCCGTCTTGGAAGGGTAGACCACCCTGAGGTTGCCCTCCCGGTCCACGACCTTGACCTTCTCCACAGCCATGCGGTGGACGACCTCCCCTGACCCTTCGTCCTGGTGCACCTCCTCATCGCCCAGCCCCAGGCGCAGCGACTCCGTCAGCAGGGCGTCCATCACCTTCTTGCAGAAGGGCAGGTTGCTGCCTGTCACCTCGCAGAACACGTCCTTGGTTTCTTCGGAGATCTGCACGTGCCACGAGCATCGCGGACGCTAACCAACTGCAATCTGTTTGGACTAGATTCTTTCGGCTTTCCCCTTGCGTTGGGTGACGACGGAACTTTGGACTCTGGATCTAGTCTATGGTCACTGACAGGATTAGAATGTAAGGCAGGTCTTTCGGTTGCCCCTCCTCCGGCACGAGCTTCTTACCTTTGACAACACTTAGGCGTGTTGCGAGTTTCGAGCATGTGCGTGCGGCCAAATCGCGGCAGAGGACAACGAGCGCATGCTCAAGGCTGGGCATATAAAGGCAATGACCCGTTGGTCTCCCCCCTGTTTGTGACTATAGTAGACACAACCGGTCGAGGTTGCCTACGGATGTGCACGAGAGGAGAGTTAATGTATGATGCAAGCCTTGACGGCACCAGTTTAGTTATCAGCAACTCCAATAGAGCTGTTTCCTTATGGTTGTCGTAGTGGGTACAGATGGCGCCGTCAACTGTACTTGCTTGAACGGCTCCATGCTTTGGTCACCACGTGGTTATATGGTCGTGTCCCACTAATGCGGACACCCCGCTATACGGACGACAATTTCGGGGACGAACTGAGTAAACAGTATGTGCATTTTTGTCTCGTTATTACGGACAACTTATGGACACTTTTTTGGGTGAACAGAGTTGTCCGTTATAAACGAAGCACCACTGTATTGCACTAAAGTGCGACCACATGCTGCACATGCAGAAACTGGTGGCAAGAAGACGAAGCTATGAAAGCAGGTTTGGAATCGCCTTGCTAGATTTTCCGATGACTGGAAGTTCAGTTTGTATTGCGTGTTACAGAATGGCGATAAATCACTTCCCAGCATATCTCTTGCCAAATCTCTGGGAGAAGAGTAACCAACAAAGAAAAAGTGATGTCTTTTGGTCACCAACATGTGCCTCTTTTTCCTCTTTCCCATAAAAGTAATTACCATTTATTTACATCTACCGTGTCTACGCAACAAACGTCACCGAGCATAGAGAAAAATAAACATTGAAAATGCGAAACCACAATTATGACGATTGTTTGCTGAGAAACCAAAACTTACATGCTCGTTTCCATGTCAACAAGTAACCAGAAATAAGCCTCTACACGAGGATCACCTACTCCACCAAAAAGTTTATCCAAAAAACAAAGTGTTTAACAAAATAAACAAAAACAGTGGTTAATGCAGTTCCCTAAACAAATATTGTGTTGAAATGTGTTCAATGCCAAGCATAGGCCACTAACCATACCTGAAGGCCTGTGGTACCACACTAAGTGATGACTTTGCACAAAGAAATGTTTTTGTTATGCATCTGGCTATTTAAGCACTTAAATGAAAATAAAAAAAAAGTCTGATCAGCTGGCAGTGTTGCCAGATGACAAAATTCATCACCAGATTTTGGAAATCTTGTTAAATTGTTTAACCTTTGGCATTCTGGTTAGTGAACCATGACATCAAACAAAATCTGGGAAAATCTTGGGAAATATGCCTCGTGACTCCAAGAAAATGAAAATGCTACCGGTGCCACTTAGTGGCACATGCCAATACCACATAGAAGACAAGGCCTGCGCGTTTCCTCCTCTAAACATCATCACTAGTAGATCCCCTCAGTGCTCCCTAGGTAGCCCGGATGAGCAACATTGTCTGCTACATCGTCTGCGACATCGTCTACTCCATCGCCTGCTTCAGTGGTCATGCTCAGAACGAGCTTAGATTAATAGGCTGCTAAGACCGGCAATCTTGATGGTGTCGCATGAATGTTGCAAATGAACTGTGGAAGCTTGCTATACTTCGTCTCACCCTAGCATGGACTAACCGCAAAGGCTGTGCTAGCGCGAGTGGCCAGCCTTGACTGCCTTGACCAGAGCATTTGCTGCATGAGCGCTCGTGCAGCCGCCGCAGCTTCATTCAAAGCGACTAGCTCGCGCTTTAGCACGCGCGGCTAACAGTAGTCCATACTAAGGTGAAACGAAGTATATTCGCTCGCGCTCAGCAGTCCCGGCCACACGTGGCCCACAGTCTCGTCATGCTTCAGCTCGTTTGCTGCTTGGGGCAGGTCGGGGATCTACTAATGAAACGTCATGCACAGGCCTTGTTTTCTAGCTGGTATTGCACTTGCCATCGCTCTATGGAAGTAAAGCTGTACAGCAACAGATTTTAAAAAAATAGTTAACGAAAAAGCAATCTGCCAGGAAGTACACATAATGGCTCTGATATTGTTTCAAAACATGCATGTTTCAAGTGTAAGAAAGATTTCCTTTTTTGGTGTGACAACCAAATCTTGCAAAAAAATCTATCTTGTACAATTCATGAACTATGTGCAAAACTTGTTTTTACTAGGATTTTTACAGCTTTAACTTAAAACAACACTGAACCTATAAAAAAGTTTTTTTGCCCAATATTTATGCTACAATACGAATTTTTCGATTTGCGGGCAAAACATAAGTTGTGCCCCTATGGGATGATGATGACAGCGTTCGTGCCCAACTCTTGTGTGCTTCAAGATTGCTGGACCTCAGAGAGCAAGCTATACTCCGTTTCACCTTACGTCCGGACGCAGCAGACGCTATGAGCTATCCTAGCCAATCCCACTTTGTGAATGTAGCCCGTGATACGCTTTCTGCACGTTGCTGTGCTAAGGTCACGTGACACTCGCACATCCTTGGATTGGCTCCGATGGCTCAAAACCTCCACTGCGTTCGGACATAAGGTGAAACAGAGTATACCGTAAAATTCCGAGCAAGCGCCCCCACCCGTGCAAGAGCCCCCCCCCCCCCCCAACTTCCGTGCTAATTTCACATTTCTGCGCCGTTCCGGAAAGCGCCCCCTCCCCGCTCTGCACCCGTATCACGCGCGCGCTGACCGCGCCCAGGCAACACTGGCCTGCGAAGTTCAGTCCAAGAATCCAATCCAATCCACTCCTACTTTGCAGCCCGATCAGCCTAGAGTCACTAAATAAAGCTACGCTTTCAGAGTACCGCATTCCTTTTCTTTGGCACTTTGCCGACAATACAGTCGCTTCTATTCAACAATATTCTGGTTCGCTACGGCATCATTGGACAGCGGCAGTCACGTGAGTCACTATCATCATCATTGCGATTTTCCTCGCCACCATCTTGGGTCCAGCGATCCGCTGCCTGCTGCTGTTTTACTGTTTACTGCGCGCGCACGCCCGAAGTCCGCCACTCAGCACGCACTTTTTCCTTCTTATGTCGGGATACGAACAACACGACCTTCATTCGCTGCCACAGCTGCGGCTACGGCAGCTGGCGCAGGCGGCGAGCTACAGCTCGGCTTGGCTTAGCTACAGGCACCCCTCCACCTGCGCCGCGGACCCAAGATGGCGGGCGCCTGACGCGCTTCAGACGCGTAGTTTGGGATATTTAGTGACTCTAGATCAGCCCGGTCACTCACGCCGCCATGTCGCTTTGTTTTGGGGGTGTCAGGTCGGCTATGCATTCTTACACAGTGGCAAAGGAAATTGAGGTCATCCAATGGCATTGTGAAAACGGGAAAGACGTACACCAGACGTCTCGACATATCATGCTCGACCGGATACGGGAATGGGACAAGAATTTTGACAATTTGCTACAGTCAAACTACGGAAAGCCAAAGTTCGACGAAACAGCGCGCGGTGTTCAGTGAATACGTGGACGACGCGCTCTTTTAATACCTGGGCACGAATAAGTGCAGAATGAGCCATTAGCAACCGGCTGTTTCTGAAGAGGCTGTCAAAATAGCCAACGGCGTGCAGTTGGGAAACATCGCAATGCACGCAAACTTTTTTCTTGCGGCCGACTCTAGAGAGTCTTTTTGATGATTTTGAAAGTGATTAACATAGCAAAGACAAATCTTTGGCCTAATAAAGTCTATGTTCTCAGAGATAAATGAAACATTAAATGTGTGCGCTGTGCTTTTTTCTTTTCTGGCGAAAAAATTTTGTCGTCGCCATTTTGAATTTTGGTGCCGTTCCGGGATAGCCCCCCCCCCCCCCCCCCACTTTGCAGTTCGGTTTGCCCACAAATCGAAAAGTTTGTATTCTAAAAAATTACTGGGCAAAATTTTTTTTCGACCGACATTAATTTTGTGACATGCTTGTCGTTATTAAATAGGAAAAAAAGATTTTTTTCTGGGTTTAGTGTTTTTTTAAAAAGGAGTATGTGAAAGTATGAGCAGGGGTGGCCAGGCTGACCCGGCCTGAGAGCCGCAAACAAAACCACGAAACTTCCAAGAGCCGCGGGGGGGGGGGGGGTGGATTTTTGTACAGAGCAATAAACGAAACTGGAACTACTTTCATTCTATCCGAGTCAAGAGACCGTCCAAGTTCCAACTGTACGTAAGGTACCAGTAGCACAAGACTGCCAAGCCGCAACCTGTCTTTTGATTGAAAACGCGTTCCATTTCTCTTTTTGGGAAGTGCTCGTGTGACCGAGAGGAAGGTAGGGGAGTTGGGAGGGAGGAAAGGGGAGGAGCCAGCGAGCCGCGCTTGAACACGCGAAGAGCCGCATGCGGCTCGCGAGCCGCAGCTTGGCCACCCCTGGTGTAGAGATAGACAAACTAAAGAGCCTCTGAGAGCGCCCCGACACCTTGCGGTACACTGTTACGTCACAGTGCACTGGCGGGAACTTTGGATTGGGCCTCGTATTTCTATTTTTTATAAAAAAACTACTTAACTCTATAGTGAAACATTTTTTTTGTAATGTCCTGATATGCCATTTCAACGCCTAGCATGAAAAAAAAATTTTTTTTTGCCGTGTCAGAGGCCTTTTAAAAGATCCACTAAAGTGCGGGTCATTTCAAACTAAATTGTATTTATAGCTCTTAGAATGAAGAAGGAAACGAAGCAGATAGTCAAGGTACAGGAAGAAGAAGTGTTAAACCACAGTTGGTAGTCCAGCAATATCTCTCTGTTTTTCTATCTCTGTGCTTTCACGTTTTCCCTCTCTCAAGCTCATGCTGGCCCTATCCTAGTATCATGCACCAGCTAGCTCAACTCAAGCCTGTTACTCGTTTTTATTTTCTCTCGAGGTGACACTACCACGAGAATGGTGACATTCCTGCTCCGCTGGTCCGTTTCTTTCACAAGAGCTTCGTCTCACTGCACACGTTGAGAAATGTGCATCCGTAACCTAAACTGAACGAGTTAACTGACCATTCTTCCTATACTTTGATCTGAATATGAATGCTTAATCTTTTTTTAGGCATTTTTTATGCCAATTTTACTGCCTGGTTAAGTCTAGTGAAATTTCAATGAGAGAGTTTGGTGTCGCGTCCGCTTTGCCATCTGGCAATGCTGTCTGTCAGCTGGTCTTTCTTGAAACAAGGTCCATGGTGCTTTGTTATGACCAAATGCTACGTGCAAAGGGTCAAGCGTGCCCAAACTTACCCTTGTTCCCTCGCTGTTGGTGATGGGTGGGAAGGACATCACAACCTTTGCCCCGTCCGACACGTATGGGTACAGGGTCTTGTCCTTGAGTAGGTAAAGGAACCTGAAGGGGCAAAGAGCCAGTGTGTGATTTCTCTGCAGCACTGCAGCGCACACAGGAAAAAGTGCCTCTCTAAAGACAGATGTACAGTCACAGACGATACGAAAAAGCCCAGGAGGATGCGCGGTTCCGAACATTGCCAGTGCTATCTAACGGAAGAAAGCTGAGTTATCATTAGTGATGGACCGAATCTGCCGAACTTCAGATTCGGCAAAGTTCGGCAAATGCCGAACTTTTGAAGGAAAGTTCGGCAAAGATTCGGCAAAAATTCGGCAAATGTCTGCGCACGCGCGAGAACGCTACGGGGCCGTGGATTGCAAATGGACGCCGTGCAGTCGTGCGGTTATATCGTGCAGTGCACGGTGGTGCAGCGTGAGTACAACCAACTCAAGCTCGTTGAGTACAACCAGTAGTTACGGCGAGGTGTGGAGTGAGTAGGCAACACGGTAATTGTGTTTGTGAGCGAGTGTGGTTCTCTTCAATATTTTCTGCCTCAAGAATAGAAGATCGACCAGTAATTTACGCAGTCCACTGCGCAAGTAAAAAATGATGCGGTACATTCTGGATGACGTGATTTTAATATGACATTTCCACTTGATATATTTGCTAGTATCCGGCGGCGCGCTCAGCTACATACCGCGACTACGCGTATAAGAACTATCGTGCGAAGTCCAACCGCCGACCGAGGCCCGCTCGCACGGATCAAGTTTCGTTCACGGAGACGGCTGTTACCGCGGGCGCCTCCTCAGACTTTCTCAACCTACGACGCAGCGTGCATCGCGCTGCGCCGTTCTGTTACGGTTTAAAGAAACGCATTACCCTGAGTATGTGAAACCACTGATGCAACGAGGTAGTTGAAACATTCGCCGACAATTACATTAAAGTTTTCGGCTCAGAAGTAGTGTGTGCCGCTGCGCTGCGCACTCTGCGCGAGTGTGTGGGCCGCCCTTAATTTGCGAGTCCAATGGCCATATTTTGTCCTTCGTGTGTTCGTCCGCGTCTTAAACGTCGAACTGTTGTGTGTTGTGTCTATTCATTAACTCACGGAAAGTTGGTTGGCAGGCGCCTCAGCGTACGGGTTTGTAACCTTTCTGCCAGCCGCGCACGCTTCCCGTGTTTTACATTTTTGTGCAAATAAAGATTGATTGGTTGATTGATTGTTTTTTCAACCAGCGTTATTTCGCGATTTTCCTGTATCTTCATAAAACTAAACACAGAACTATAATGCTCGACGTTGCGCATCCGACGTT
Source organism: Ixodes ricinus (assembly GCA_037355805.1). Taxonomy (NCBI): domain Eukaryota; kingdom Metazoa; phylum Arthropoda; class Arachnida; order Ixodida; family Ixodidae; genus Ixodes; species Ixodes ricinus. The sequence continues at coordinate 55,018 of JAZHYW010061082.1, forward strand.
TCTAACTCTCCCTATCTTCCTAAACGTTCGTGTTTGTCCTAACACCAGAAACTGGCATTTTAAAGGTTAAAAACGAGACGTTGCTAATATGGGACGCACACTTTCATGCAAAGCTGACGTCAAGTGACTCAAATAGAAAAACATGCATATTTACAATAATAATATTAACTTTTCTGGTGAAGGCTCAGCAACCGTTGCATTCGTTCTCGCGCACAGAACGGTAAGTCTCAGAGAAAGCAAGAACGCAGCGTTATTGCCCTCATTTTAACACTGTACACACACATGCAGGCTTGCGCTAATAATGCCTCGAAACCGAAACTCTCGTAGCGTGATTCGTGACTGCCACCCAACCTCGTTGTCACGCCACTTCTGCTAGAAGTCACTCTAAAATTGCCAGTAAACGCACAAAAACGACACCGATACAATTATCTTGTAGAATATCACCTTACTTAGTAATAACTGTGTCAATATGCATTACATGTTGCATTTAAGTTAAGAAAAAAAAACATAAAACCTTTTTTCGCCAGAAAAAACTAAATTTCAACGTAAGTCTGGTAACAATGTATTTTTGCCGAATCTTTGCCGAATCTCTTGAAAAATTCGGCAAAGTTCGACCCATCACTAGTTATCATCGAGGGCTACTGCGCGAACCAGAGGCATTTCAGCCACTGTTCACATTTTGTACTTACTCCCCACTTGGCCGGCAGACGCCTGCCGGGTAATGTCGAGAGTTGGGCTAGTTGGTACTTGTTGATCATAATGTAGAAACAGCACAAAAAAACACGGACGGAGCAGAAGAAACAAAGCAAACAGGACGAATGCTCACTACACACAAACGCTCACTGGACAATGTTTGTCCTGTTTGCGTGTTTCTTCTGCTCCATCCGTGTTTTTTGCGCTGTTTCTACAGTATGATCAACTACTATTGTTATGTCTACACAGATAGTAGTAGAGCTCAATAAAATAAAATAAAAACCGCTTATTGCCATTTATCTTGTGAACTTATCGTCACATGCCTAAAGACTGATCGCTCATCTCGCCAACCCGGTGGATTTAGCCACGCTCAATTTTGATTTTTGTCGCCGAAAGCCTCTATATTATGCAAACTCGGCATTAACTCGGCAACAGCTGCTCAACCGGGGAGTCACGACAAAAACTGAACAGCCACCGAAGCCTCGTTAATAGTCGAGCTTTCTTTCGATAGATGGTGGGGCAGGCTCCGCAGGCCCTGCCAATGCCTCGTGTACACACTACACCCGTCGGAAGCGCGCCCCGAGACTGTCATGTTTTCTAATTTCTCCTCCTCTTCGAATGCCCGTGCGCGCCGGGAGACGGGCTGCCTACGTTGGAAGGCTATAGAAAGCCGTTTGAAGAGAAGGTCCACCTCGAACCATGGGGAGCAATTGCAACTTAATGGTGGACGCCTCCTGGAGAGATCGGCCACAAGTGCGCATGTGCTGCGCTTTTGCGTGGCGAAGAGGAAAGGCGGAGATGTTTGCAGATCGACGCTTTGTCAACGCTTTCGTTGCCACCTCGCAGCTCGCATTGCAACCACATGACCCCAATCAAGCAGTTGGAAGCTCTCTGTAATGCGGGCTCTCTGGGGCACAAGCAGAAAAGGCGTAGCGCGCAGCGCCCCGGCTTTAGCCTCCCGAGAGCCTGTATTACAGAGTGTTCAATTACTCGATCCAGGTCAAGTGGCTTATGGGACGCGTTTGCAGTACGAGCCGCGAAAAGGTGACGAAAGCGTCGATCCTCCACAAGCGTCTCCGCCTTTCCTTCCGCTTTTCTCCTTGCCACATGAAAATGCAGCGAATGTGCATCTGTGATTGATCGCCGAGGGTGGTGTTCGCCATTAAATTGCAAATGCTCCCCATGGATTTGAGATGGGCCCTCTCCTCAATCTAGCCTCTCGCCCTGCCCAACGAAGGTGGCGCCCCCACCACGAAGCAACGGCGGCGTGCAACTTCTTGGACGGCGACCCCCCCCCCCTTTGTATTTTCTTCCATTTGACTGGGCATAAAGTATACAGGAGGCATAGGCTACGCGCTTGCCTGGGCTTTCTCGTACTATCCGCAACCGTGTCCTCGCGAACAATACTAGCCGAAATGGTCCTTTTCGTGCTTCTTCGTCATACCTGCCGGTTTTTGAAAGAGACAAGGTCTAATCTAGGAATAAAATGCGAAGTTGAAGTCAAGTACTTAGGATTTTTCTAGAAATTGGGAGATGATAAAGCCTGAGGGGATTACGCACGCAGAAAAAGGCTGGATCGGGCGTTACGCCTCATGTCGTCCGTGGAGGTACCCAGCTCTCCAATTTTTCATAATATCGCGGTAGCGTCAACTGGCAGGCTGGTCTGGCCGATCAGTGACGTACCACGGGGAGCGTCGAAATACAAAAGTGTGCTGTGCATCGAAAAGAATTACAAACACTATTCGCGAATTATTATTTTAAAATATTTGCACACATTAACAAAAATGGTTTCAGCTGAGAACGTTGATTTAATGCGAAGAAAAGGAGGAAGGGCAGCGAGCCACGATGCCGACAACCGAGGAATCCCGCTGCACTGTCGCCTGAAGACCTACTTGTAAATGCCCGGGTACGTGCTCCTCTTCTTCTCCTTGCGCAGGGCGTCCGCTTCCTCCGTCATCTGCCGGTAGAGCTCTCGGCCGCTCATTTTTTCCTTCCTGCCCAGCGGTACCAGCTGCCGACACCCGAGACAAAAAATATCCAAGCATGTGACAGGCTGCAGAGGTGGCCGGACGAAGCAATCGCTAAAAGTTGACACTCTCCTTAGTAACTCCCTTCCTCTAAAAAAGCTAGAATAAAGCAACTACCTCTGCAAAGAGTTGTCAGCAGGAGAAAATTGAAGGAATGACTGTCATCTATTTGTTGCAGTAGCATCACTTTGTTTATTCATTCGTATAATAATCAATTAATTTTACAGCAATGGCTGTTATAAGGACTTCTTAGCTGCATCTGTGGCGTTGGCATTGTGCCTAGCAGAAGACTCCGTTTCACGTGCACCACCCCGTGACGCCGGGAAAAGAGTGTGTACTTGGCTCTTGCCAGGCAGCAGTGTCTTCAACTTCTACAGCTGGCGGGGGATGCCGCAATGCAGACCGCAAGTTTGTCTGCTTCTTTTGCAGGGGTTGTGGTGACACCATAACGCCGAGCTTGATTGGCTCTGATCGAAGGATAGTGGGTAGACCTCAAGGCATCCTGCTTTGAGGTCTACCCACTATCCTTCAATCAGAGTCCAATCAGGGCTTGGCATTTTGACATCACCACAACCCCTGCAAAAGAAGCAGACAAACTTGCGCTCCGCATACATTCCTCGCCGTAGAACATGATTTGCATGTACTATCAGACGGAAAACAACCCAACACTCGTAACAGTACCAGACTCACTAAATTTACCTTAAAATTCTGCTGAGCATGCACAAATCTCACTCTACCCTCTCCTATTCTCTTCCTCCTCCTCTCTTCCCCAAAAACTGTGCGACTCAAGAACATTTCAACACGTTACTCGACAAAGATCGAACAGCAGATGGCCCGCCGCTCACCCTCAGCTTATCCGGGTCTTTGGCGTCGTAGAGGACGTTGCCCGTGATCTTGGAGAGGTCATGGGTGGCAATGGTGGCTTCGGACCGCTTGACGCATATTGTGTCGTGCAGCTTGTTCTGCCGGCACAAAGACGCACAGAACGCACCTTTAGACCATTGAAGAGAAAGCACTCAGTCTAGAACTACTGCGCTGTGCGACCCCGCCAACTTTCCGTCGTGGTGCACTGTTGGCAAGAATTAAATTACCACATTTTTCGGTCTATGAGTCACATCATTGTATAAGTTGCACCCCGACATAAGTGACCGTTTGGACAGAAAAGTTGGTATCTGATATCGCGACGCTCCGTAACATAGTTAACGAAGCGCTGCGAACGATGGTGCGTGGAGTCGCTGCAGCCACAAACTATGCTGCCACTCTTTGGACCGTCTGTAGACCATCAAAAGTGCAGGCCATCGACAGGAGCTGCGCCGTTCCTGGCTTGTCGTAACTGTCGATGTGGCTTGCACCTTGAGCAGTTAAGGTTCATACTTATAAAAAAATATACATACAAGTCGCACCATTGGACGAGACACGCCAACGGAAATTTGGAAGGAACTGCGGCTGATACACCGGAAAATATGGTACATTAAACTATACGCATGCAGCCAATGACACCAATATTTTTACGGAGTATCCTGCATTTAAAACACAGTTAGGAATGCTTATGGAAGACTTAGAAGTGCACTTGATTTCTGCCTTTATGCACCACGTTTGTTGGGCACAAGAATTGTTACGACGAAAGGTTTGATTCACTCGGACTTCGGACAATAAATGAACAAATCTATAGACCGACACGCTGTTTACAAACAAGCTCGCGTTGGCCCACACCAAATGTGGGCACTGCACGTGCGCAGAAACCGAATTCACGTGAAATGAAGTCGTCTGCGCATGCCCCGTCCCGAAAACACACACACTCCTTATCCATGGACGCAGGCACAATGCTGTGAAGGACTAAATGACGACATGGAACACGAGCATAAGGAATTGCCCTTATTGCTTTGGTTTTAAGTGCTGTACCATAAAACTAAAAATTAAACAAACAGTGCGCAACCTTATTTCTTGATTTTTCTTTATATGTATAGCAATTTTATGAACATTTTATATTGTCATAAATTTATAGAAAATCCAAAATTCTTATAAATTCAACATTTATTAAAGTTTCACTTTGTCGTTTATTTTTTTTAAGCTGAAAATAAATAAAATTACATTAAAACAGGTACCATAATATCCCAAGCAATGCCCACTCCTGAAAGATAACCCACCCCCTATTTTTGGCACGATTTGACATTTTTTTTCAAAAACACCAAAAGATAGTTTATTTCCAGTAATTGCAGGGCCCTCGGCCAATGGTGAACTCCAACAGAAATGGTGTCACTTAGCCAATACAGAAGATAAGTGAACACTGCTGAATGGGAAGATACCATATTTTCCGGACTATTGTCCGCACCCGGTGTATAGTCTGCAGGGGCAAATTTGGGGTCAAAAGTAAAAGTTCTTGCTTAGATAGTCCGCAGTCGGTGCATAATCTGCCTGCCGTGCATAGTTAGCACCTGGTGCTTAGTTGACACGAAAATCTTCTCATGCACGGCACAACTTGACAAATGTCTGCTTTCTTAGCTCACGCGGAAGCTTGTATTATACATAGATCATCATGAACATCTCTTTCATTTAACACATCCGTCACGTCTCCTCATAATGAGAAACAAAATTCCTGTATGGTCCGCACGCGTAGGTAGTCCGCAGCCTATAATTTCAACTTTTAAACATGTCCATAGTCCACGACTATAGACCTTTTCTGTACTCGTCCCAGCCACCTAATCCGGTATGGGCGATAGAATAATCCAACGTTTCAACCTGCAAATAGTAAAAAATAAAGGGGAGGCAAACGAGAAAGTGTGTCGTTACGCTTATATCCTAAATGCCTCTATTGGCGTGGCAAAGGCAAAACAATGTTTTTGCCCATACTGGAAGTGACGTCATTCAGATGGCGCACTGCAGAAAAGGTCTATATAGCCCGGAAAACACAGTAAGTCAGTTTTGGTTCATAGCCCTTCCCTGCAATCGCACAACGCGTTTTGCAGGTCACAGAATGTAAAACTAGCATTTTTTCAACTTTTTTGATCGTACGCCGAAAGTTGGTCCACTCCTTATTGCCACCCGATTTGCCTTTGATTTTACATAGGCTATCTCTCGGGATTTTATGGTAGAGCTATTCTGATTATGAATAATAGACGCACAATCGTATAGGACCATAGAAGGCTCCCACTGTTATAAAAACAGGGGCTAATCCTCCATGTGAGTCAAAACTGAAACAGTAGTTAGCATAACCAGATGCTTAGATTTGCTCTGTGCCAAGTCATGTCTATAAAAGCAGTGTAGAAAAAGCTGCTGCTCTCTTTCGTATCTCAACTTTGATTTATAAAATTCCTCGATTTGTGAACACGTTTTCAAAGAATCAATAGGTACCGAGTTTCAGGATGAGGACACCTTTAATTATCATCCATTCAAGGCACGGAAGACACTGCACTGAGACTGCTTAGATCAAAGGTATCAGACAATGTCTTAAATGTTCCATGGTAAGCATGTCTATGGGCTAAAGCTTCAGGTACTTCAGTTCTGGCAGTACTTGAATGTTTCGCCCGGACTGAGGGACCCTACAGCTCTTCATCCGGCAGAGTCTGGCAAACGCGTCTCGTGTGTGCCATTAGCATTAGACATGTTTCTGTTAACGCTGGCAAGTAGACAATGCCATTTCTTGGGGCGCCAAAAAACTATGAGGCCTTTCTGTACGCTCCGAAAGATGTCGAGGAGAGTATAGATATCTCTATATTCTTCCTAATAAGGTCCTCCACGACCTGCTGGTTCCCCTGGTGGTTCAGTTCACCCCGAAAGAAAACAAACTCTCCCCTAGTGACACTGCAACGTTTCCAGGCCATAGACAGTCTAAGGACCGTGGTTCTGCTGTGTTTAATGCAAACTTCATCCCCCTTCAAATTTACCTTCTAAAATAAATTGCATCACCCTAGGCCATGGGCTCTCAAACTGGATTTGCAGGAACCCAAGAATTCCTGGGACCTCTAGGGGTTCCGAGGCTCCCAAATTTATGTGACGATCTTTACCCCTAAGTAAAGAATTTTGACAGTCTTAAGCACTATTTCAGCCGGTATGAACCATCCGTAGCTGCATACCTATCAGTCAAACACCTCCCAGTATCTGCGTTACGATTTACAAGCTCTGTACGCTTCTACGCCGCTTTATTGTGTCAATGCCGAAACTGGGGGGTGTTCCTCAGCTACCAGAGGGTTAAAGATGGGAGCAGAACGTGGCAAATCGTAAGCGGCGACATTGACGGTCCCAGAGAGAAAGAAAACGAGGAGAACAGCGACAGAAAAGAAGGGAAAGAAACAGACAAAAGGTTAGGCGTGGCTGCTTTGCCGTGACGAGTTGAGTGTTTGAGTGCTTGGCAACTTTGTTTCTTTTTGTACAATGTGCAACGCCAGCACTTTCCTGCAAAACAAAGCTAGAAAACAAATAGGTAGGTACGGACCTTGCAAGTAGGTGGTGTTTTGCCGTTTCTTTGAGTATATTAAAGCGTCGCCAGTGATAAGGACCACCGATGTCCACGTCTATGCCCTGTCGTTTCGAAGCGACCGAAATGCACGGGAAGCTGGTAGACCTTTTTCTTTAGATTATTATATAAACCCTATGTCGGCTACCAATCAAGAGAGATGGGGATTCTTCGAGACCAAAACGTTTGAGAACCCCTGCCCTAGGCCATAGATTTCTTCCTTTCAAACTTCAACTCAACCCCAGGCTTGACACTTAGATCGAAGAAAAGGGCACTTTTCATTTGCACCGTGTTGCGCTGTGCGCCTAGGAGGTGGGTACCTGCAGGGCTAGGAACTTGCGCAGCCTGCTGTCCCTGTCCAGGAAGACCCCCTGATGATGCAGCAGACGATGTATGGCCGCACCTCCTGCACGGCCTCCGTCACCACAACCACGGGACTGTGGGGGCTCAGCTGAAGCACCTCGAATGTGCTCAGCACCTGTGGGAAGGGGCACCGCATCACTGCTGAGGACGTTGCAAACTTTTGTAGAGCTCGAGGTTCGACAGGTGCAGCGAATCTTCAAACTTTTAGAAATGGTATTCGACTGAAGTACGACTTCTTCAAAAGAGCTGGGTCGACTTCTACAAAAAATGAAGACAATTTTGGCATAACCTTTTTTATATAATAGCTTGTTCAAACATTTCATACACACATTTACACATTATAAAATCTAAGATATTTTTTAATTCTTTAATTTGTTGTTAAAATGATGAAGCCCTCAACCGCCCAGCAGTGCCAGTTCATTTATTTACGCGCATGCACGCAATAGTTGAACATTTGTCAAACTTTGAGTCGAAAGTCCAAACAGGTCGAACTTGAGCCTTGGCAAATTCCTGAAATCCCTAGTCAGCACCTACAAATACCTTTTCACTTGCCGTCCCTCTCCAAGACAACAAGGGCGAGAGAAAGAGAAAGCTTCTGCCTACCGTAGAATACCGCGCATCCGCCCATTCCACACTAAGTGCCCATTCCCAAATTTGAAAGATCTGAGAAATTATGCACAGTACATTTATATGTAAAGTTGATAACTGGACAAGTGCCCATCCCCCATTTTTTCACAATTATCTCCAAATTTAGAGTGGGCACTTTCCCAGTAGTTCACGGTACATGTCACTGCTCTCTTCAGTATAACATGAATGAAATTTGTAACCAGTAAACAAGGCACCTGAAACTGCCAAGAAAAAGCTAGCTTGCAAAGGCTACCCTGATGCTTTCTCTGTCCGTTTCAAGGAGAGAGCACTCAAGTTGGACGGGTAGACGACGGGTCAAGCTAACTGATCAAGCTAACTGCACCCTTGGTGTCTCCCATAAGGAAAGCAATAATTTGCTTTACATAAAAAAGAATGCCTGCATCATGCTAACCTAAAACAAATTCACTTTACCTATACCACTTTATGCTTGTGTAGAAAGCATCAATGTTTCTCAGGATACCCTCTCGAAACAGATACCAAACCAAACCGCCTCTATTGGCGACGTCTGCAACCAAGACCTTCACTATGGTGGCCTCTTGTGATTGGCGAAGAGTGCACTATAACTTCTTTCGTAGGATTTATTTTGTTTTCATCGACGGAAATAAGACCAATGTCAGAAAGTTGAGTTCGACAGTGCTGCAGCTGAGCATGCGACGACTACAAGCTTCCATCATGCTCTTTACGCACACCATCAAACTTGTCATTCGCAACTAATGACATAGCCAGGATCACAACTCGTTACACCATGATGAGACAAATCCTGGTCGTGATGTCAAGGGTAGGAACCCCAAGAAGGCCCCGCCGAAGCATCTCGGCACTAATGCTAACGTTACAATTTCTGCACCAGTGCCGGGCGGTGTGAGACTCAAGAAAGCCTCTAGTTACACTAGCACTGGGAGCAACATGCTGTAACCACCGACATGATGAGGACAGCAGGGGGTCCTTCGGTAGCCCCGCCTCCTGCACAAGCTTCCTACCTTCGACAACACTTTGCCGTCTCGTTGAGCCTCAAACCTGCACGCGCACCCGAAGCGCAATGTAATGTAAGGAGCATATGCTAAAGGCTATTCGGCGAATACTGAGTGTGTGTGTGTGGACGATATAAGAATTTGTCGACAAATTCGGCGGATGACAACTGTGCGTGACGGATGACGGCTTAACATGCCACGTCGTTGGAAAGAAGAAAAAAAATTTACAGGAAGATCTATTGGTGGATTTTCAGGCACGCTTCAGACGGGGCGATTTCTCCCAGCAACTTGACGTTGAACACCAACAACACAGGCAGCCCGTATTCACATGCAGCAACCAATTGCAAAAATTTTCCATCATCATCATCATTAAATTTTTTTTCTTGCTCTATTTAGATGCACAGTTATGTACTACAAACATGTTTTCATACCTTTAAATGGGGTTGAGAAAATGGCTGATTTTCAAAAGCAATCAATTTGAAACCAGAACCAAGTCTTTAGCTATCATCACCGGCACGGGGCATCACATGAAAATATTGCGTCCCTGATTGGCCTGCTGCCACTTCAAACATCTTCGAGTTGCTCGCTTGTTTTGAGCCGGACCCGATCTCAGCAATTCGTGTCGATCTAGGGAAAGCTAGGGAAGAACCTGCCAGCAACCCCAAAATTGCTGAGAAAGTTGCCCCGTCTGAAGCAGGCCTTAGGGAATGCGTTAGCATGATCCTTGAAAATGATACACAATTCCCACTTTGGGAAAGGCTAACACTGACCCTATTACTTTTCTCTTTTGGCTCTTTTTGCTTGCACTTTTTTTTTCCGCCTCTTTTTGGCCTTGTTACAGGGTCAGTGTAAGCATTTCCCAAAGGGGGCGTGTGTGGCGTCTCCCAAGGGTCATGCTAGCGGATTGCCTAAGAATCCACCAATGGATCTTACTGTAATTTTTCACCCCTTTTCTGTACTCTACTTGTCAGAGTATGCCGACGCCCTTGGCTACGGTCATCTATATCACTCATGCAAAGAACCATATCCGTACCACCTGTGGAGGGAACCGCATCTATATCACTAGTGGAAAGAACTGTATCCATCATTTTAACTACACACACACATCACAGCCCACGCACCACTACTATGAAAACCCAGAGCAAAGGACAACTGGCGGCGGCAGAGCGGCAACTGAGCATGCTTGCATTCAACTGCCCCACCCCGCGGCGCAACAGCTCCTGATAATAAAGGGGTAGTGCTGAATGAGATGACATCATCAGGAAAGGCCAACGCTGGGCACAGATTGGATACGACGACGATTGCATAAACGTTCTGCTCAAACTTGACTCAGAGTGCTGACGTGGCACCCGTATCCAATCTGTGTGCAGCGTTGCCCTTCTCTAATTACACATCTCATTCAGCACTAGGGCTTTGCTTTCTAGGAGGTGTTGCAAGGCGCCTCCTCCTCTCTGGCTCTGCGCCAGCTGTGCGCGTGACTTTGCCGAAGACTAAAGGGCTCGTTTTGATGAGAAAACCTGGTGGTGTCTGTCAGTTTGTCAGCGCCGGGGAGAAAGGGAGTAATTGACGCGTGCTGACGTCAGCGCTTCAGACCAATGGGAGCGTCGCACGCGTCACACTCTTTCCCTCCTTCTTCCTCTCTCCCCGGCGCTCACAAACGAAAGACATAGCCGGTTTTTCGCTAACGCATTAAAAAGAAAGATAACATGAAACGTTTAAGTGCCCACCTCCTGCAAGTCGGTGGAGGACGCCGGTCCCTTCTTCTTGCCGCCCTTCTTGGCCCCGCCAGACTTGCCCTGTCCCTGAACCGCAACCGCCTCCCTCGGCCCGTGGCCCTTGACGTACTCGAGCACCTGCTTGTGGTGGCACTGCTCCACGAGCTTCTTAAGCCGCTTGTCGCTCAGCGGGTTCTCCTTCAAGTGGATCTCCTTCAGCTTGGCGCAGTCGCCAATTTCACCGGGTACGAGCTTCACGGCGTTGTTCGCCACGTCTAATGTTTTGAGCGACGGCAACGTGGCTGCCACTTTGGCGGGCAACACCTCGATTCGGTTGTTGTTGGCCACGAGCTCAGTGAGGAATTCAAACCGCGACTCTGTTAAGAAGGACGGGAATTCTTCGACCTGGTTATTCGAGAAGTTGAGCACGATCAGGCGGGTTAGCTTGGAGAATTCGGCCGGCAGCGAGCGGAGCTGGTTGCCGGCGACGATAAGGCTCTGCAGCTCAGTCAGGTTTGAGATTTCTACGGGCAGGTCTTCAATGCGGTTCCTAGACACGTCCAGGAACTTGAGTTTCCTCAGCTTGCCCAAATCCGCGGGCAGCTTGGCCAGCTGGTTAGCGCTCAGCACGAGCCGGGTGAGGTTAACAAGGCGAGCGATGCCGTCCGGGATGGTCGACAGGCAGGTGTTGCTCACCTCCAGGAAGTTGAGGTGCGAGAGCGAGAAGACGGACGCGTCGAGGTCTGCCTCCTCGATGCGTTTCGAGATGGCCGGGCCCGAAAGCACGAGTTCGCAGCGCTTTTCTGCCCGAGCATGGTCAACCTCTTGCCATGCGGGCGCCATTTTGACTTTCCTGTTTTGAAACAGGCTTGGATTGGATTGGCTATTTAGGACAACAGAAAGTCTGGGGACTATGGCCAGCTCAACACCCGTGAAACCTGGGCCGCTGGCGTCCACCGAGACCGAGCTAAGTACGATAACAGCGCCACCCTTTAGTGACGAGTTCAAACATGAAAGTTGCTTTACACAACTACTGCGAGATGGACCTGCGAGATGGCGCCACTGGCCCTTGCCCGACTCGACGTGCAGCCTGCACAGTTCCAAAGTGAACGCTGCGGGAGAAATGGCGGCGTTCCGATCGCCATTAGCTCGGTGCCAGTTTTTTAAGCAGGCTCAATGGCAGTTTCCCAACTGAGTAGGGGGTGTCGCGAACCGGCCAAGGTTCGAGTTCGACCAGGTTCGAGTTCGACCAGGTTCGACTTTTCGAACTTTTAGTGGAATGTTCGACGAACCTTGTATTGAGGTTCGGCTCGTGTGCGCATGCGCGACAGGCTGGCCAGTTGGCTTCGGATTGGATGGTGATGGCTAAGGGATGAATTAAGGGCAGCGCTGATGGGTTATTTCAGTTAATACAGTACAAAAAAATTAAGTTATTGACTTCTTCAGTGATTAGAATTGGTTTCTTTTAATTGCAACTGTTCATAAAATAAAATAACCCTTTGCATAAAAAAAATTCTCCAAACATAGACATGCTTGTATCAAGGTCTGGCCACACTGTCCACAAAGTCGAACCGGTCGAATCTGGTGAAAAGTTTCGAAGATTCGTCAAACCGGTTCGACCTAAAAATCCGGTTCGACAAAAGTTCGCGACACCCCTAATTCTAGTAACGTTGCCTCTGGCCAACGTTACTAAAATCCAACGTTACTAGAACCCCTCAGTTGGGAAACTGCCATAGAGCCTGCTTTAAAAAAGTGGCTCCGATCCGTACTCGAGAACCGAGCTAATGACGATCGCAACGCCACCATTTCTCCCGCAGCGTCCACTCGGCGAACTGCACGGCTGCACGTCGAGTTGGACAAGGGCCGGTGGCGCCATCTCGTGGGGCCATCTCGCGTAGCTATGTAAAGCAGCTTTATGCTTCAACCTGTCGCTAAAGGGTGCCAGCAGCCATCGTATTTAGCTTGTCTCGGTGGACGCCACGGCCCAGGTTTCATGGGTGAGTTTCCCAACTGAGGGTTTTAGTAACATTGCTAAAACCCTCAGTTGGGAAACTCACCCTTAAAACTGGGGCGCTGGCGTCCACCGAGCCCGAGCTAAATACGATAACAGCGCCACCCTTTAGCGAGGAGTTGAAACATGAAAGCTGCCGTTTATATAGATACTGCGAGAGTGCGCCACCGGTCCTTGCCCGACTTGACGTGCAGCCCTGCAGTTCTCGGAGTAAACGCTGCGGGAGAAATGGCGGCGTTGCGATCGCCATTAGCTTGGTTCTCGGGTACGGATCGGAGCCACTTTTTTAAAGCAGTCTCTATGGCAGTTTCCCAACTGAGTGGTTCTATACTCGTTTTCACCTCAAGAAGCGTAGTAAAAAAGTATGGCTTCTTGTGGAGCATTACTAATTTGCCTCTTTATGCTAAGAATTGAAATATATGTAGGTGCATTTTAGATTAGATATACGTTAGCTTATCAAGACGTACACGTTTCAAACGCCAAAAGCATCACTTCTGCATCTGACAACCAAATCTTATAAGAACTACTTTTGCGCGGCGTATGAACATTGAGCAAAACGTCCCGTTGTCTCTGGCCAACGTTGCCTCTGGCCATTGTTCCCTTTTTCGGAGGTCGATACGGGGCAGTGACGTCCGTGAAGTCACTGCCGAAAACGTAAAAACAAGCAAAAAGTTTCTTCTTTTTTTTTTTTGTGGAGAGTTTGTTTTGTTGCAGATGGTTGTGTCTAGAGCACTATATACCTCCTTCGGAGCAGAGTAGCGTAGAATTCCTGCATAGCTACCTGCGGTAGCAGAGTTGCGCATTCAGCCTCGGCGGGTGGCCGTAGCGCCGGCTTTCCCGCACGCTCTGGATGCTTTGCTCCTCACGTGACTAAATTTGCCGAATAGCGGCGCGCGCGCCGCCGCGCATGGAAAACAGGAGATGAGGAGAAGGAGGGGCGAAAGCTAGAGAGCGCACGCCGGGGCGCGAGAAACGTCGCCCGAACCACATAGGGCGTGTTTGCGACGTATTTGCGGGCGTTTTGGCGGGCGTAATCCCGACGTACAGCGGGCGTCGGGACGAGCGCTTCCAGTCGGCGTAAATACGCGCGTATCGGCGATCCGACCGAGACAGATCTCGGCGCATAGGCGTATTTCGGCGTGGCGTATCCGGAAGCGTACGGCGCGGTGCCGGCCAATCAGCTCCCGAGTTTAGAGCCGGAAGTTGTCGAAAATCGGCTTGTTCAGCTATGCCGCTATGCGTCGGCTGGCTGGCTTGACTTGGCCGCCCAAATGGGAGCTCGCTTCGTCGCGTTCGCCGGTTTATCGGCGAACTGTGCGAAATCGCTCTATCTCTTTGGAACGGGCGATGAACGAGTGAGACAGGAAGAAAATACCATCGATGTTGCGGGCGTTGTGAAAATAATTACAAAAGGAAGGGTTTGGAGCAGAGCATAGAGTTATTACAATAAACGCTAGAGGCTCAGCTGGCGCTAGTGTCTACGGGACTTCCGGTTGCAAATTGAAGCAGACAGCATGCAGTCTACATTCCCAGCCTCCCTGTGTATTCCTATGGGAAAACGCGCGTGAATTTTGTCTCTTCGCCGGAAAATAACATGAATAACTTTTGTCATATCGGTTGTAACGGATAGTGTGTACCTTTATTGGTATTGTGAAAGTGTAATTGCTTTAGTTACAGCATTTTTCTTTACCACTGAGCGATGTTAAACTTCGCTCTATTTCAGGCCCAAACCCCTGTTTCAAGGAAGGTATGTGAAAACGAGCGACGGTTCTAAGCAAACTAACGATCGAAAGGAATGTAGTGTGTGTTCAGGTTCGCTAGCATTTCGGTGGTGCTTATATATTGCTAATATGCCCGTCCTGTCATTGGATGAAAATGACTCCGTCGTGCGCATCTTTACGATCGGTTAAAGAAACATTCGAACGCAAAAAATAAAGCACGTGAGCTACGAAAGGTATGTCTTTTTATTATTTCCCATGTCGGGCAGTTTTTATCGGGCACCTGCTCTCTGGCTCCCCTTATTTGCAAAGATTTGGAGCGTGCGGGTGATGCTTTGAACCATTTGAACCCAGAACAAGCATCTTCACAGTACTTATTTATTGCAAATCTGACTATATTACGTGACTTTCAATTTATTTTGATCGTCTGCAAGCACGAGGAGTTACTTATCCAGTGTTACTGCGTAGTTCTTGCCGTCTCTCTCGGTTTTCTACATGTCCTTTGTTCGTTTGGCACGTATATCCCCCATGTTGGAAAGCGTCGACGCCGTGTTCGCGCTAACAGTGTCCGACAGTGCACAAAAATACACGTACGAAGCCGTTTTAGCACCGTTTTTAATGCGATGAATCTGAAAGAAAAACGCCGTAACTGACCATTTATTTCGTCTGCGTGACTGAGAAATGTTCCAATGTGCCTAGTACGTACAAGTTATTCGTGATATTTGCTCTTATAATCGAGCGCAGAGAGAAAATGCACTCGCTTTTTCCCATAGGAATACATTACCGGAAGTCAAATTTAGACTGCTTGCTGTCTGCTTCAAAATGCAACAGCACACTAGCGCCAGCTGAGCCTCTAGCGTTTATTGTAATAACTCTATGGAGCAGAGATCGCGGCAGTCCTCCTGCCGGGAGTTTTTGGCAACTTGACGGTTGCAACGAACATTTTGAAACAAGTGTAAGCAAATTAGGCTTTGGTTGCTTCTTAACATTCGGTTATTTCTGTCTCCTTGCGGAACGCAATAAAATAGCAGCCTATCTACATTTTGCCTCCTTTCATGAAAGACGCGAGTCGGGCCACACTGCCCCACACGCCGAGGAGACGTCGACGAAAAGCGTCGTGTGTGGTTTGGCGACCGTCCCATCTTCCCTTCTGTGAAAAAAGCACTCGCCAAATCCATGATTACGCCCGCTAAAATGCGCGTAAATTCGTCGAGAATACGCCTATGTGGGTCGGCCAAGGTGGCTTTCTTGCACGGCGCCCGATGCTTTGCTCCTCACGTGATGGATCTCGGCGAATAGCGGCGTGGCGGCGCGGGAAATCAAATGCGCAACTCTGCTCCCCCTTTGGGGGAGCATATGAGTGGAACTCTAGAGTAGCGCTCTGGAGTAGCCTGAGCGTAGGGTGCCTACATGTCTGTCTGTCTCAGGGTGAAGACATCCATTGTTGCACTGAATGTGTCAGCGCGTGACGCTCTCGCGCACTCGGTGCGTGACCTGGGCGCTAAAATGGCGTCTATGCATTAGCCAAAGCTACGCGCTCGAGCTGAGTGACACCGGATTGCGGCACTTCAAAATGCATAAAAAAACGATTGGGCGTAAAAATGGCTGAGATCAATGGTCAGAGCACTCAAGCAAAAGCGCGGGCTTGTATGAAGGCACTCTAGAGTAGCGCAATCTAGAACGCCGCCTCTCGGCGACTAGCGGCGAACACCCGGAGGTTCCAACTCCGGTCAGAAATGCATGGGGAACGTGAGAAAATCGTTGTTTCTTCAATATTGTGGAGGTATACGGAGCGACAATAGTTTTTGACATAATAAAGGAACATTTTTGAATAATTTGCGCTGAGTTGTGTGCCATGTAAGGACGTAATTCTTTTTAAAAATTGCATGAGCGGCATCATGCAGCAGACGACGCGGCGACGTCACAGCGTTCACGTGACCCGCTCCGGCCAACCCAAAAAGCCCATCTCCGCTGCGTGCGAAAATCGTCTGCTTCAAACGCCATTGCCTTGGAAATTGCTTTCTCAAAATTTGCACAGGCATCCGATATTATTAAAACTTTGATAAAGTGTTTTAGTGCTTTACTAACTTCACGACAGACTAGTTTTGAAAAGTGTGAACTCGCCGTTTATTTTTTAATCAGCCGTGTTGCGTCGATCTTCATGTATTCTTCCATAGCGCGGGCCGACTCCTGGAACCCTGAGTACCACGTGACTCGCGCCGAGCTGCTCTGTCGGCCATGTTGTCGGCAAAAATACGCGAATCAAAGGATTGCGCCTGGATTGCGCTACTCTGCTCCGTAGGAGCTATATAGTGCTCTAATTGTGTCGAGTGTTGGGGCAGGGGAGGCGGCGGTTGCTGGCGGTTGCGGCGTGTTATTGTTGCAGTGCAATGCGCTAAAGAACAGAGGCCAGATTCACGAAACGATCTTACGGCCAAAATGTACGTACGACAACGGCTCCGGAGCCGTCTTTCTACGATCAAACCAACATGACCGATAACCTAGCTCAGTTACTTGGACGCGACGACCAACGGACATTAATTTTTCTACGTGCTCCTCTCGCGGGTCCCGATTTCAAGCAGCAAGAAAAAAGAAGTACTCGAAACCGGCCACGACGAACACGAACGCTGGATCCACAAACACCCGGGAAGGGCTACAACGGCTACGATGACACCGACCGAGCGAGCTCGGCAGAATTTAGGCCTAGCAGGCACCCCGACTCGGCGCCGCGTTGCTCCGACCAGCGCCTGCGCTGCTCCGACGGTCCTTGGCCACAGGGACTCTGGAAGTAGATTTTGAGCGGGGGGGGGGGGGGGGGCTGAAGTCAAGCATTTTGTTTTTGTATATTTTATTATAGGAGACAAGGGCTGGAGCCGAATTTCTGTTATTTTATTTTTACTTACTGTTGATTAAAAAACCAATTATTATTTGCATGAAGTTCCTTACTTAGCATGTGCAATCACTTTTCCTTCCTGCTTTATAACAATAGTAGGGAGTTTTAGTGGCTCGTACGCAATACAATGGGGATCGGAAATGCACACGCGTAGAACGCAATATTGCGCATGCACTTTCCGACCCTCAAAGCTTTTATGTACGATCCACTAAAACTCTCTAATATCGCGAAAACGCATTTCAGACAATTTCAAAATTCTTACAAGGATACACAGCATTGCAAAATTGAGTTTGCGGAGAATCACGTTTATTATTCTTGAAATGGTCATCCAAAAAGACATCCACGCTATGAAATGAACGAATAAGCCAAGGTAATTACATATATACAATGACATCTTAATACATATTTTGAAAATGTGCACGAAACCGTGGTGAAGGAAGCAGATCCATATACAGGATGTCACAAAAGAAAATTTACACGGTCTTTTTTACCGCAAAAATAAACTAGGCATCGTCGAACGCTCTTTCTCCGTCCAAAGGTAGAGCTAGAGGTCACAACCAAATGCCAAAGTTTCAGCCCGATCCGATAACTTAATCAAAAGTTATAAGTAATTTTCTGAAAATTTCAATGGGAAAATGGAGCCAATTTTCGCCCGTTTTCGGTTTCTGGTGCCATTGAGCCCCATGTGTTCGAAAACTCCATCGGCAGCCATTTTCCCATTGAAATTTTCAGAAAATCACTTATAACTTTTGATTAAGTTATCGGATCGGGCTGAAACTTTGGCATCTGGTTATGACCTCTAGAGCTACGTTTGGGTGGAGAATGAGCGTTCGACGATGCCTAGTTTATTTTTGCGGTAAAAACGACCGTGTAAATTTTCTTTTGTGACACCCTTATAGGCCCGAAAGTCACGTGTGTTGACCCTCTCGAGGAAGACCAAAGGTCGCCGTTCGCTCAGCAGTCCTCGAGACAAATTCCTTGATGATGTCGTCCAGGTTGAGCTCGGCGTTCTTCCTTTTTGAATGTGCAAAATAAAGAGGCGTGTTAGCTCCCCTGACTCATGCGGCTGCGTAGATACGTTTTAATTCGGCGTAAGGCACTAAACAAGCGCTCACCCGAAGCGACATATGCAGGCACAGAATGAAGAAGTTTCGTATATTTTACGACTTGGTCCAGGAGGTCACGAATTTCGTCGGACTCTGCCTGTAGTGTCCTCAATATGGCATCAATTGTGAGGGAATCAAGTTTGCATAAAAGAACCGGCAAAAGTAAAAAACTGCGCAGAGAGTCGGGCCAGATCAAAATCACATGCATGCAGCTCCTAGGGCCTCTTTCAGGTCATCTGTTATGAACTGTCTTCCCCCGGCAGCGTTGATCAAAATGCTCTCTAGTTTTACTAGCTGCTTCATACCAGGCTATTCAAACCGCTGTTGAGTTTCACTCAGAATGCAGTCTACAGCCGAAAAGTACTCCTTCGATCCGTAACGCTGCTTTGCAATCAAGTACAACTGGCGGAGAAGGTTTGTTGCTCATTTCAAGCCTTTTTGGCGGTTTTGTCGGCCCTGCGCTGCGAGGGTCCTTCAAACCTAGCCGCATTCAGTTGAGCTCACGCAGTCCCACAACTCTTCAAACGCGACTTCAGACCGCAGACGGGACGTTTTGCCTTGCAGAGAGTGTCTGCAGCCTCTTTGATACCTGCGGCGCGAAACGTTGAACATTGCGGCACCCTTGCAAGCAGGGCTTAAAGTCTGGGGGGTCTCAAGAGGTCTCAGACCCCCCCCCCCCCGAGATCATATCATGATATAAAATAGGTTGTTTTCAGGGATGTGACATTTGGGGATTAGCTATTTGAGAGTTGCAGGTACAGCTTGGGCAGAGTCAGCAGTAGGGTTTATTTTATGTTCATCTACTACATTTCGTCAGCACCCCCCCCCCCCCCCCCGCTTACACCTTCTTGTATGGACCCCCCTCAACCTACGGGAGACTTTAAGCACTGCTTGCAAGTTCTTCGCATGGACCGAACAAAGCTATAGAAATGTTTATTCCTAACAGCGTTTCAAACATTTTCAGAAGCCTCTCATAACCCTTCAAAATGGCCCTGCTGTTGTCTGCAATCGAATATTCTGCTTGTAGCAGCTCGTTCAGGGTCTCCTGAACTCATAGTGTTCAGCGAACCTTTTCATTGACTTCATTCTGACAGTCCACCTTGTTGGGCAAAGCGGAAGAAGGTTATTTGGTGTTGATACGGCCTCTTCCGCCGCCTCGCTGACTGGAGGAATTACAATAGATGGATAAACAGCTTTTCGTTTCTTCGAAGTCGGAGGGGGGGGGGGGGGCTCAGCCCCATCCTCCCCCCCCCCCTCCCTCGAAACCGCAGCCAAAACCCGCGCACGGAGGTCGGAGGAGTGGAGAGGAGAGAGTGGCGGAAGTCACGTGGCTACACCCGACCGTGCGCTTTTTTTCTCCCCCCCCCCCCCCTCTGCGGAGCAGACGACAAGCGGCGTAGCGGGAACTGTTTGCGATTCTTTTGCAATTATGTTTGTTCCACTCGCTGTTCTGTACTCCAAGATGAGTTGTTTTGTACATTGAGGAGTTGGAGATGAGTAGTGAGTGCCCGTGGTTAATTTTCATGATCGGCTACGAAAAGAATACACCCAAGATGTTCCGTGAAGAGCTGGCTCACATGTCCTGCATTCGGAAAAAAAGTGGCATTGTGCGACAGAGTTTCAGAAAGATCAACGGGATCGGGACCAATGGCTGGCTGCAATTCCTGTAGAGCATTTACGGGCACCTCGGAAAGCGGACGCTACCTGATATATATGCTCCTTGCATTTTGTGGGAAGTGATTTCATTGAGTTCGCAGGGGTTAAAAAGGGAAATCCCATCCCATTTAATTCAGGGACGTTTCGTCCACAACATTTGTTTGTTATTTTTTGTTTGTTTCTTCAGTGATAATTGTAAAAAAAAGAAATGTAAACATAAAAAAAAAGTTTAAAAAGAAAAAAAAAGAAGAAACGACGTCCGCGTGTAAAGCAGACGTCGTTCCCACCGAGCTACTAGAAGATATTCAGCCGGTAAACTGTAAGTTGGAAAGTTTGCTGCCGATTTCCCTCCAGCAAAAGTACTCCCAGGTCGAAGTCGGGAAGCACCAGGTATTGGCGACATTCCAGTGTCACCGCATTAAAAATCAAGCTGAGTTGCATGACCTATCACGCCGCCGTAAACATGCCCGTCTGTCATTATTTCACAAGCTCTATCACCATGCACCGCTTCACGACGATTTTTTTAAAACACCACCCATTGTTTTTCCACGTCGCGATCATTCATTCAAGGTAGCGCGCATCACATGCCACTCATCTAGTTACGCACGATCATTCATACCACGGACCATAATCGACTGGAATAACCTACCGGCTCACATTGCAACTGAACTAGATATGTCTAACTTCCAAGAGCTAGTGCGTAGTTATACTAATACTTAAGGTTCTTTTTTTATTCCTTGTACTCATATTGTCTTTTGTATAATTTGTGTTTTATCTGTGTACTTATATTTACTTGCCCCCCCCCCCCCCCCCTATGTAATACCCTCATACAGAGGGCCTTTAGGGGTATTTTGAATAAATAAATAAATAGTAAAGAAATCGTACGCGTGCATATTCAACTCGAAGTAGACACGTCGTGCTTGAAGTTTGCGCGAGCGATGTCTTCAGCCACGAGAAGGGAGCGACGGCTCGGCGACGTCTTCGTGCAAATCGGCTTGGTGGTCGGGCGTGTCGTACGGGATGAATACCAATTCTTTTCATCAGTCCCAAATTCAGGCAGAATTCGCCGGTACCGCGAACGACAGTTCTGAAGTAGAGGTCCCGCGCCCGTCGTCCGCTGCCATCGCCGTCCCCGCGAGTCCCACGATACGCGAAACGACGCACGCACAGAATGCTTCCGGTTCTCTGTGGAACTTTCAATCAACGTATTTGCAGCTTTTTAGAAGCCACAAAAAATGGGTTTCATATTTTTTTTTCTATTTTTAATATTGAGTGTGTGCTTTTGGTGACCAACGACTCTCATTAAATTTGGTGGTCGCATCGATACCTTAGAAAACGGCCCGTGACCACGGAAAAGAGGGTGAGCGAGACTCCAACCGGTCAGTTCTTGATCGGCGGTTTTCGGGCGGAAAGAAACAGAATTTCGAGTCGCAAATTGTGTTCTGGGTAGTTGGGCTCTCATATGTCATGTACAATTAAAAACCTCGGTGAGCATAAACACCCTGTCAGTGTCCCTGTTCAATCTCTTCCCCTTGTCATCTCCTTGTTTTCGGAGGCAGCGGTGACGAACGCTGTCGTCGAAAAGGGACTCTCATCGATTCTATCTCCTTGTTTTGTGTGATATGGAGCTCAAATAAACGCCGTATGGAGCTTTCCTTTTTTCCTCTAACATGGTGGTCAAAAGTATGCGATGTGACGTCAGTGCAATCCATGTATTTTTACAGGCAGGCAGTGAAACGAAATTGATAGAAAATAGAGTTAAAGGGTACCCCCGCCGTTTTTTGAGCGACCCAAACAAATGGCATTTTCTGACTACCCGGACTTCAGTCTTCACGGTATGCTATTTATTAATGCGAAAGCGTTAACTGTCCCATGGAGCGAGCTCCCATTGGCCGCTGCGCTCGTCAGTTTCCACGACCGCTCACCCCATGGCGCGGCGTGTCCAGGGGAGCACGCGCGCTGACCGGCGACGAAAAGTACGCAGCAGACGAAAAAGGGAGCGGACGAGCGGCTTGCATGCTTTCGCATTCACAACTCATAAGAGCTTAGGTGTACCTGGAGTTTTTATTTTTTTTTCTTGAAATTCAAAATAGGGAGTTTTCGTAGATCGTTTTCGCCGTCCCGCAAAGCTCTCCGCAACCCGCTATGATACCCGGAACTCTACAGCCAAGGCCACCGGCGCGCAGGCGCAGTAGCGGCTTCTTCGTTGCGGAGGGCTTAGCGGAGGGGGAAACGCGGTCTACGAAAACTCCCTAATAGGAGAAAAACGTAAATGATTGATTGTAAAACGTTTATTCGTCAAAAAGAGCTTGGTGCTAAAAGAGATCGCGTTATATGGTCGGGAGTACATAGCCCTTGACGACTTTGTCAGCCCACTCCGCCGCCAGAACTTGGGTTCTGGGGTCAGAGCTGACCAGCACGCTCTCCCACCGCTCGAGAGAAGGATTTGTAAGTAGGTCACCCGGGGTGGCTCTATTTTGCAATCCCATTAGGTATGGTCGTAGTTGGCTCGTTGGCCGCAGTGTTTACAGTTGGGGTTGTATTGATCAGGATAAATGTGAGCGAGGAGTGAAGGGGTGCGTAACGATCGCGTCAGGAGACGACGCCACGTAACTTCCTGTTCTTTAGTCAGGCTTTTGTGCGGAGAAGGGAAAGTTCTCTCTAGTTTAAAATGATTGGTTATATCATGATATGTGATCATGGAGTCCTTCGTGGAATTCAGGAAGCCAGAGTCATCCACTGCCCGGTCGACGAAACCTCGGGCTTTATTGTGGGCTGTCTCGTTTCCCGGATTCCCCGAATAGGCTGGGACCCATATCAGTTCGGAGCAATTAGGTGGTAATTCGGTGGAATTTAGGAGTTTGAGGGCGGTGTTTGTAATTCGCCCTTTTGCGAAATTATTAATAGCCATTTTAGAGCCACTAAGAATGGTACTGCGCCGTTTCGGAAGATTTGGTTTTGATGGTTGCCGAGACGATGTGGTCACCGTTCTTGTTCATAGCCACAATTGCAAAGGCATTTGTATGTTTGTGTTCTCCTGCATCCACATAAATTATTCTGTTGCGCTGACCGTATTTAGCATGTAAGGCTTTGAAGATGAGGCCGAAACCAACATTCAAATTTCCGCGCGCTCTCCAGCGATGTGACGTCACAAATAGTACAGACTTTCAACTCACGCAGATATGTCGAGTGTATCTTTTTTTTTTTGCTTGCATTTAAGTGACGTAGCTGCCAAGCACTCTTTTCCAACCATCAAACGTCCTGTAATCAGTTGGGAACACTACCCATTTTGTATCATTTCTGTCGTCACACTTCAATGTTGCCTGTAGGGGCTCCCGGTTTGAGAAGCACGATGAAAACGAAATTCAAAAATTCAATAACTTCGCAAAACGTTTTTTTCTTTTCACAGAATACTTGGGGAACTGGTACAGCGAGGGTGACCTAGAGTGCATTCAGACATGAAGGCACCCTAGGGTGACCACCTTCCTGCTAGCGAAATGCGGGACACGCCGGGGGGGATTTTTGAACCAAGCTGGGCTAGTTGGTATGCGTTAAACATAATGATAGACCGCGCACAAATAGACAGAACAGAGAAGATAAGAAGAGAATGGAAGAGAAGCGCGTACTCAGCAACTGAAATGTATTGCGTGAAGAAGAAATGGAAGATGAAGCAAGATGACAGAGACACCGGCACTTTGGCATACAATTCAGTCAAGCCCAAAAGACCGCAAAAAGGCTACTTCTTTTTGCTAAGTGCCACCGACGGCTGACTAACGCAGTTATCACCTAAACCCAAAATGGTATACGACTCAGGCACCTCGCGTGTTTGTTTTTCTTTCAGCCATCCAATAATCGAGCTTTTTTCAAACGATGGATGACGCGTACACCTCTTACAATGCACAGAAAGGTGGCCTCCCACAGTTGAAGTTACGGAGAGATTGTGCTCACGTAGCCTCTCATTGAAAGGGCACTGACACATGAAAATCATATTTTTTTTATTATCCGAAACGATTGAAAACGATGCCGGGACATTACCCTTAAAATTCGAAACTTGGGAATTCAGTATTTGTGAATTAAAAAAAACAATTTCCAAATGCCGAATTTGAAGTTCCCGCGCGATCCGCGCCAGTGCAGTGAGTCAAATTTTGCGGTCTCCTGCAACTCGACTTTCTTCGGACCCCCGCTCCACGCTATGAAGCTAAGCGCCGTTGCCGCCGCGACCCGAAGCGAGGAGGAGGCGAGCAGGCGGGATAGAAGGGAGCCGGCGCGGGAAAAAACCGGTTTCTTCGCCGACTCGACGATCTGCTCTAGCGCCGCCAAGTTTTCCGGGGGGGGGGGGGATACAAATCAAGGAAGCGACATCACACCGAACTCTAAGTTTTGGTATTTGAAAAAGAGGGGCCGTAGTGCGTTCGCAATTCCGTTAAAAAACATGTTTTACGATTGCCGTTATTAAACGTTATAAAAATGTCGCCTACAAAGCTTCTAAATTTCCTGATTTTTGACGTCACCGATCAAAAGAAGGGAAGAGGTGAGAAGCGGGAGAATAAAACCCAAAAAATAAAGAACCGCGCGCGCGCGCAAAAATTTTTTTCGCGATGCGTTTTTTTTTTTGTGTCTAGACAACTTGCATCGTTTTAGACAATAAAAAAATACGACCTTTGGGGTGTCAGTGCCCCTTTAAGACACCGGCCAGTTTGTCCCACATAGCACCGTCCACAGGAAAGAGGGATATTATACACAACACCCGACGTACAAGGAACAAAAGAGCGCACTAGTTTTTTGTTGCACGTATGGTGTGGTACGTTCTTCAATTTTGCCTGAACCCTTGGACAAATCTTTCGCATTTTTTGGGGGGCTGAAAGTACAAGGGGCACATTATACCTATTTGCAACTTGTCTTAGATTGTGTGAAATCTTGTGTAGATATGGTATAACCACCGTCCGCTGTCTGTCAACATTCGCTTAAATTAATTAATTAATTGGAATGCTGGTAAAAAAAAGTAAGAGGGTGTGCCCGAATTAAGCGAAATGTTGACAGAAAGCGGTCGGTGGTTATACCATATCTACTCAAGATTTCACACAATCTAAAACAAGTTGCAAATAGGTATAGTGTGCCCCTTGTACTTTCAGCCCCTACGAAAATTCGACAGATTTGTCCAAGGGTT
>JAZHYW010061084.1:0-24021 GCA_037355805.1 Ixodes ricinus
ATGATTCCGCATAGAACGTCTTACCTAGTTTATCTTAAGTTAAAGCAAACAGGTTGGCGTTTGAGCTAGAGATTCAAGCATGTTTCGTGGCAATGTCAATGCAGCAGATTAAATATACCCGATATTTACAGGGCATTAAGCTGAAGGTTTCCAAACAATTTTCGATGTCGTAAATATTGAAAGCCAACTAGTACACTGGGATTCCGGTTGTCTTGTGAAATTGTATTATGGTGCAGACAGAGAAATATTGTTCAATAAGTCATCAAAGTTACTCAAACACATTTGTAGTATAGTTCAACATGTTAAAGAAATTAGAAAACAGTGATTCAGTACATTTGGTGAATTACGAAGCTTGTACAGTTACAAAATCTCTTGATGGCTTATTGAATATGTATCAAGTTAATCAAATTGAATGTTAAATGGACTCCCAACTGCGAGCGAGATAATAAACCAATACACACTGTTTGAAAAATGTATCTAATTCATTGAAAGGAATGCCAGTGACTCTCCGATATCGTCAAACCTTGGAAACCTATCATAACTTGGTATCCAATTTATTCCAGTAGAGTACCAATAGCTGCGATATTGGACACCAATAGAAGCACATTAGCAATCAAGTGGAAGTGGTATCCAATTTATCCGAGGGTGTGCCAATGACTGCCCACTAATTGACAACATTGAAGCCCATCAGCACTCTATTGGAAATACTGTCCATTTTATCCAGTAAGGTGCCAATAACTACCCAATATTTGACAATATCGGAAGCTTGTTTACTCCATGGGAAGCGGTCTCCAATTTATTCAATAAGTGCCATTGTCTGCCCGAAGTAAAAAAACAATATCGGGATGCCCATTTGCACTTAACTTGAAGTAGTATCCAATTTATCTAAAGTGGTGCTAATTACTAACCAATATGGACAACTTTCAAAGCCACTTGGTACTTAGTGTAAAATGATATCTAATCTATTCAATGGGGTGCTAATGACCTGCCCAATATTAGACAACATTGAAAGCCTCCTTGTCATTTCGTTGGAAGTGGTATCCAATTTATAATATGGGGTGCCAACGACTGCCAAATATTTGACAACTTTGGAAGAATTGGCACTTTATTGGAAGTGGTATCTAGTTTATCCAATGCGCTGCCAATGACTGCCCAATATTTGACAACATTGAATGCCCACTGAAATTGTATCGGAAATAGTGTCCAATTCATCCAATGATGTGCCAAAGACTACACGATATGGTAAAACATTTGAAGCCCATTGGCACTTTATTTGAAGTTGTATCCAATTTATATAAAGTGATGCCAATTACTTCCGAATGTAAACCAACAGTGCAATCCTCATCTTGTAGAACATGAGATGGGGACGATAAAAAAACGGACGAACACAACAAAATCTCCAATCGCTATGGTTCCCCGCGTCAAGGGTCTAGATGTCGATTAATTACCAGCTCGCCTGCACTCTATCGTTGCTTACAATTGTAATCCCATTGGAACTTTATTGGAAATGGTGTCCAATATATCCGTTGCGATGGAAATGACCGCCAAATTTAGAAGAAGACGTTTATGTCACGCGACCTATACATTCGTTTAGTTTTTTCGCTCAATATGGTGGGAAAATCTGTTACGTAACCTGACGTCACGTGAACTCTACAGCAATGTGGTCTTCCTGCTAAATTTGGCGAGAAAATTAAAACTTCAAGGTCCTATATTGCATTTTATGCATTTTAGAACTTAGAAGGTAAAAGTTATTGCCAATTTTTTCCCTCTCTTTCTTTTCGAGTTTTTTAGGCGCTTGAAAAAAGTAAGCCATTTGCGTTGAGTCCATATTTCGAATTTATTTTTTGTTCCCGTTCCACGCATTAAAAAGTACTGCCAGAGAGCAAAAGTACCCAACTTATATTTCCATCCCACCGGCTTCTTTCTCACTATAAAGTCAGTCTATTATGTCAGCATCACCTTGTTAACGAAGCGCCTTCTTTATAGAGGGATGCGCGAATGAAGCATCTAAAGCCAAACAACGGCGGACGCCATATTCAGGACTTTGTTTGCTAACATGAACGCCGCAACGCTAGCCAACGTCGGAGGCACCGTTGGGGTGGTCGACGCAGAAAGCACATGGAGACCCTTGGCGGCTCCGATGAGACTTTGTGCACGATCCGGCCTTAGATTATAATTAAGTTTCCCCGAGCGAAGCGAGAGGTTGTCCCGCGCAGCGCTGTCTCTTTGGAAGGCAAGCTTGGAGATCAAGCTAGAGTTGCCGCGTTCGGTAACAGGCGGCATTCAGAAGATGGCGCGGTTGAAGCTGGATTCAGACGCTACGTTAGATTGCTCGTGTATTGAAATTCGGTGACCAAAGCAGACAGACTTTATTGTGGGAAGGAGACATTGGTGTGCAGGAATTAGGTGCGTGCGTGATCTCTTTCACCAAGCTTTCCAGAGGAAGGAATGGAAAAAAAACTATAAAATAATGACTTATCACAGACGCTGAATTTCTCCAGCACCTAAGATTTTAAAGAGCCATGCACAACATGCTTGTTTTTAGGCCATTCGACGGATGATTTCTTCACGCTGGAATATGAAGCAAAACTGAGGGCCGGTTACAATAGACACGACATGCGATAGCTTTTGGAATCATCTCTCTGCTACAATTCAGACATACGCTTAGCGTCCCTATATTAGGCATATGCGTCTCATCATCAGTCGAGTTTCGACCATTCACAACGTTCTCCATGTGACCTCACCGCTTTACGTTACGTTAAGTCCTGTGACGCACTATCGCATTACTTCGCAGTGACATGTTGTGCCGCTAGTGAGGTTATGACATGCGAAGTAGTTTCCCAAGACGTCAAGGCTAAAATTGAAAAACGTCGATTCATGTCATGCACCTTGATAATAAGTCGCAATATGACGTTGTAGTGCAACTGACGTAATTTATGTGCTGCCAAATGGCTGTGCATCATGCGACACAGCGTCTCTGTCACATGACGTTACAACGCCATCCGGCGCTACTTCATGGGACGTCACTATGCCACGTGACACCGCGTCAATCGTAGAGAAATTTTGTTTTTTCCCGCTATATTTATCGGGATATATTCAACCCAATTTACATGTCACGGTGCAATGGGTAGAAGGGCACGAGCTCACGCTTGGGTGGCCATTGAAACGCCCTCGCGTTTTATCTGAAGCATCACTTTTTCTTGTTTTGTGTTCCTTTGATCATTAAGCTTGTTGATTCGCCTTAGGAGGGGAGGACAAAACCACCAGCACCCTTCATGCCGACTGGTCGGGCGGGTCAGGCGACATTAATTTCCCCACGGCTCCGGCGCCGAGTCCAATGCCAGCCACTAAAACTGGTGAGTATCAAAGAAATGTTACGCGCTGAAATACCACCGAGAAGGTTACATTCATAAGATATAACAAGTTGAACTGAGAGTGTTTTATCAAATATTTGCCTAAGTATTTGTTTAGTCATGTCATGTGTCTGTCAACAGCGAGAAGCCTAGGCTGAAGTGCGCTAACCGAGAGCTTAAAACTAGAAAAATACACAGTTCAATGTAATAAAATCATCTTGTAAACCAGTGTACAACACACAAATGCATTAAATTGCAAATGCATTATATACAAAAGCATTAAACGCCGGCACGCGGGAAAAGTTCGGCACCTCTGCCTCGCAGTCGTGCAACTGGGCTCCGAGCAACCAGGGTGCCCAGACTTCTTCCCGCCCCCTCCCCCTCAAGCTTCGTCCGGCACGTCGATGACGGAGACGTTGTTGCGGGTGTCGGGGTGGATAGCGCTGCTGGGCGGACTGGCGTAGCAGGTCCGGTCGGCGCCGCTGGTTGAGCGCGATGGCCCGTTCGAGGTCGCGCTCTTCGAGTTGGCTGATGCGCGCGATGAGTTCGGCGTCCGCACTCTCTTCCAGCTGTCACTTGAGCTCCTTGCTCTGGCTCAGGGCTCGGCTGGCGGCCACCTTGCTTCTCTGGATAGTCTTCAGCAGGCGGCTGCTGCCCTTTGCGTGGTCCTCCTTGATCCGAGCCAGCTGCCGCTCCGTCCTGTTGGGGGTGGTCGCGGTCCGTGGTTCCCTGGGCGCCCCTGAAGCGCGGATGTCCTTAGTGGCTCCGTCCACCACGAGCCCGGCCGCCATGTCGTGCCGATGGCGGAGTGCCGTGGCGTTGTCCACGAGCCATCTTCGGGGGAAAACACGGAAGCAGACGACATAGGGGCTTTGTTGAGGGTTGAGCCTGACGTTATTTTCGCACCCCTTCCAGAAAGTTCGGAATAAAGGATCTGAGGTGGGCACGCAGTATTCTCCACTCTCTCTTGAAAAGGGAGCAGATCCGTGGAAGTAGAAAACTACCCCAAAATGGGAAAGTGCGAATCGGAGAAGACAAAAAAAAAGGTTCCTCTCTCTTCGGTGTCACCGGCGTCGCAGGCTATACCGCCGCCTTGGTGGAGACAAGCGGGTTTCCGCTGACGGGACTGCCGTCAATGTTGTTCCGGTCCTGCAAGGAATCTTGGTCTTCTGCTTGAAAAAATAGTTTAAGGTCGGTTACAATAACAGGTCCGGTTTCCTCACTAGGCACACAGTGAACTAGTTTGTAAGTTAATGGTGTGCACTTTTCACACACACGAAACGGACCTTCCCACCTGTTTGCGAGGGAGGCTGCAAAGCCTCGAGCGGCGTCCCTCAGTGGGTGAGCACGCCGTAGTACAAAATCTCCTACCTCAAACTGCAGGTCACGTCGCCCATGGTTGTACCGTACTGCCTGATGAACTCGGCCGACGTCGAGAATTTCTCGGGCCTCTCAAAGGTTATCGGAGAAGCGCATTCGCGGGTCCTCTGTGAACTTCACGTAGGCGCGAAGCCTTCCCCCAGACTCTGTAGAAAGGAGATTGTTAAAAAGCGGGAGCGCGAGCTCCTTGCCGAAATTCTATTTTGCAGGAGTGAAAAAGGTTGACCGATTAGTGGTGGTACTGGTCGCGAACGCCAGCTCCAGCAGTTTCGTGTACCAGTCCTTGTGGTGCTCGTTTTAGGCCACTAACATCATCTTAAGGTTCCGATTTACCCTTTCCGTGATGTTTGCTTGTGGGTGGTATGGGAAGTTCTTTTGTGCTTAATTCCCAGTACCGCGACAGCATTCACGAACACCTTACTCGTTAGGTAGGAGGCGTTATCGCTCACAAGCTGCGCTGGAAAGCCAAACCTAGCAAAAGTTTCAAGCAGGCATTCCCAGATTTTTGCGAATCTAACTTCCGCAAAGGAAATAACTCAACCCACTTCGTGAAGTGGTCGGTTACCAGGAACAATTACTGATTGCCTCGGGGACTACGTGGGAAGGGGCCAATGACGCCACAGCAACAAATCTGCCAAGGACTCTGACTCACGATTGGTTGCATGAGACCAGGAGCTGACCACCACGTGGTTTTGCCTTCTGGAGCACCGAGCAACTACGAGCGTATCGGAGCACATCCTGCCTCATGCCTAGCCAGGGAGCAATTAAGGATGAATTTTCGTAAGTTTTGTTCCCACTTCTGTGTCCTGCCAAGGCAGAGTCATGCATGTATCGCATGAAAAGCTTACGTAGCTTGCGGGGTATCACGGTCCCGGAACGCCGATCCATCCTGATCGTCGTCGGCCTGGGGGATGTAGCACAGCAGGAGGTCGTCGTCGCTCACCAAGTAGGAGTCGAACTCCCTGTCACTTCGGCGGTCGACTGGACATCTTGCTGCCAGCCAAGCGGACACGCGTTGGCTGAGTCCGTCATCCAGCTTCGCCCTGTGAAGCTCCTCGCAGCTCACCAATGTACCCCACCGTGAATCTCGGGATCCTGCTGCCATGGCCGCGACGGTCACCAAGCCATGGGTATCCTGCGAGTGTTCCTCGGGAAGTGGAGCACGAGAAAGCGCCTCAGCAACTTTGTTGGTTGACCCCGGGTGGTACACGATGGAGTAGTCGTACTGTTGGAGCGTAGGCGCCCAACGAGTAATACGTCCAGCTCGGTTCCTAAGTCCCCTTAGCCATGATAGCGCTAAGTGATCGAATTGAATCTGGAACGTTGCGCCATCTAGGTACATATCGAAGCGCTTCAAAGCATTAATAATGGCGAGACATTCACGTTCTGCGACACTGTAGTTGCGCTCGGCTGGAGTTAGCATGTGGCTCGTGAAAGCAACTGGCCAAAGCACACCGCCATACTCCTGCAGCAAGACAGCACCCAGGTCACAGTCGCTTGCATCTGTCTGCAGAACGAACGGCTTGTTCAAGTCTGGGAGCTGCAAAGAAGCGTTGTCAGTCACGGCTTTTGAAAGGGCTGCGAATGCGCGTTGTTGTTGTTCGGCCCAACACCACTTCTGGCGTTCAACTTCCGCCACCCGCCGCAGGTGATCGAGCACACGACTCGTTCTGTGGACTTAGGCAGGGTTTATTACCATGACTGACAGGAGCCCGGACAAACCAAACAGTCAATGTCACTGGCCCGGCTCGGCCGTCTTATTTCTAGGCGGTTGTGGGAACCGCCCCCGCCGTTGGTGTCGGCACTCGCCGCTGCGTGGCGGGCCGAGCGCCCCACACACTTCACGCCTTTTTTAGAAGGTGATTCAGCGATTGGGATATCTCGGAACAGTGTGGAATGAAATCCCGGTAGAACGCAATTATTCCGAGGTATCTTTGTAGGCTCTTTACGTCATGTGGGCTGGGGTATTCCGTTAGCGCGCGCAACTTATCTTCGTTGGGGCGGAGCGTGCCGTTATCCACAACGAATCCAAGGAGGCTGATCTTGGGCGCGGCCGACTGAACCTTTCCGGGATGAATCGTGAGGCCAGCATTACGCATTTGCTTAAGTACGAAGCGAAGGTGTTCGACATGCTCCTCAATAGTTCTCGAGAAAACAACCACGTCATCCATGTATGCCATGCCAAAATCGTAGTTCGAGTTCCCGAGTAAAACATTCATAAGGCGTTGAAAACTGGCTGGAGAGTTAGACAAGCCAAACGGCAGTCGGGTGACCTTAAACAACCCTCTATGGAAGATGGAAGCAGTTTTTGGAACGTCTGATGGGTGAATGTCGATCTGAAGAAACCCGCGACTGCAATCCAGCGTTGTAAACACGGTCGCGTTACCGAGCGCGTACATCACACAAGAAATGCTGGGGAAGGGGTAGCTGCCTCGTATGGACACATCGTTAAGCCGCCTGTAATCCACACAGAGTCTGGCTGATCCTTCATTTTTCGGAGCGAGAAGAAGGGGAACGCCCAGAGGCTCTTCGAATCACGTACTGAACCGGTGTCGATCATTTCCTCGAGCGCCACATTTAGGAGTGCCCTTTTTGGGGACGCTGATCGGTCGATGGTTTCACATCCGAGGCGGCGCTTCACCGGTTTCAATGCGGTGCAGCAAGATTTCAGTCTTTCTAGGTGTTTCGGTGAACAGAGGCGAGAAAGACTGCAGGACGGCTTGCAGCACCTGCTTCTGCTGGCTACTTGCGGGGCACTTCCGCAACAATTCTAGAACGCCGGCCGGCAAGACGTCCGGCACCACGGTGAAGTGGGCAGCAGTTGTCGGGTTACCGATGCAGTCCTCCCGTTTGGTAAACGGAGTCAGCTCCCGTTGCTGTCCCAGCCGGTATACGCCACCAGAGAAGTCGAGCGTCATGCTTTCGCCTGTAATAAAATCTCGGCCCAAGAACACGGGTACCACGAGTCCTGTCATATGAAGGAATCGCTGACGCCGCTTCTTTCCATTAAACTGAGTCTGCAGCCTCACGGCTCCTCCAGCTGTTATCGCTGTACCAGAAGCCAGCTGCAAACGGGTTTCGCACTCCCGGATGCTTAACTTTCTTGCTTTGCGGAGTTCTAAAACGAAATCCCATATAAGCGAGATAGCGGCCCCAGAATCCAAAAGTGCGGCAATGGGAAAATCAAGCAGTGAAATCGCCATGCGTGGTGTAATGATATTAGGCTCGGGCTGGATTCCACATACCGATGGAATCTGTGCCGCGGCCTCACTCCTCCCAGGGACTGCAACGGCCGTCGGCGAGTCGCTGTCTGGTTTTAGCGTCGCCGGCCGTAGTAGTTTTCCTGGTTGTTCTGGTTCCAGCCCTTTGCCGCCGTCTCGTGCCACCTCTTGTTTGTAGTGTCCAAAAGTCCTGGACACTGGTTTCGGTGATGGCCGGGCTGCGGGCAATCCTAGCAGCAGTCCATCGACAGTTGCCTGCTTACTCCACCCGCACCGAGGTGCCCGTCGGACAGCCTCCAGTGATCCAATAAAGAACCACTGTGGGAGGTCCTCCACCAGACTTGCGACTGGCTGTTGTGGGGAGGGCTTGTTCCATTGCGGCGGGGGTCAATGATGCTTGGCTGCGGGATTGTGACCGCACCGTGCCAGTTTTCACCAGCACTTGCAGGAGCAAACTCATGAACATGGTTCGCTTGGGTGGTGATCTCCATTGGGTCCCAGCTTACGATAGGGCACGGCCAACGATCTCCCACCTGTCGTGGCGACCCCCACCCGAGACCCTCATGGGCCCCGCTGTGACCTCCGGGGACCTCTGGACGAGAGTTAAGAGAACATCCGCTTATCCCGCACGGGAGATCGCCATTCATGCAACGCCAACTCTCCTAGTTGACGTGGAGGGAACGGAGGTCCCGTTTGGACAGTCCGCTTGCGTGGAGGCCTCGGGGCCCCGCCATGCGCATGCCGGTCTGAGCGCGTACTTGGCTGCTGGCAGCGGCACGTAGTTTTCGCTCGGCATGAAGAACTTCCTCGATGAGGCGGGCGCCCCGGGCTAGCTTTTCAATGGTCTCAAAGGTGCGGTTGATCAGGTAGACGTGGTACCTTGAGTGACACTGTCTTCCGACCCGAGCTACTATGTCCGACTCTGGTGACTTCGGGTCCGCCGTCTTAAAGAGCTCTTGCATTCACCCGAACGTACCGGGCCAGACTTTCATCTGGGTGCTGCGTCCTTGCCTCGAGCTTTCGGAGAATTTGCGTTGCGTAGCCTTCAGGCAGGAACTCTTCTCTAACCCTTGTCTGGAAGTCCGCCAGGCTGGAGAAGGGGGCCTGCGACCCCAAGCAGCACCTGGCGTTGGCTTGCAACGCCAGCGGGGCAATCCAGTCCACGATGAAGGTTTCCGAGGCACCGTAGGCAAGTTGGTACGTCTGCAGCTCGCCCAGGAAGTTTGCCACGGAGTTGACGTCGTCGTACCCCGTGTTGACTAGAACAGTCAAGTGTGGTCGGGGCTCTCGCGGTGGGGTTTCCTGCAGGCCACGGGTGTGGGCCACGCGCTGCTTCACGGAGTCGCACACCTCGGTGACCTTCGTGAGCAAGTTCATTTGTGCCGCTGCGGCCATCGCGGCTTCCTGCTCCCGTGTGAGCATTCCCGGAAGCACAAAAGAAAGAAAGAAACGCCCTACAAAAACCCGACAAAAGCGCTACACGAGCGCAAGAAAAGGAAACGCCACTCCAGAAACCAAAACAAGCTCGAAAACGATTGCCGCTATCACAAAAGCACAGTCAAAGACAGGCCAATACAACAAACGCGGACATGACGGCAAGCACGGAACCACGGTAGGAAACACGGGGAGTGGGAAAAGGCTTACCGAAAGAAGAAACCAAGCCCCGTGAAATTCTTGCGAGTGGGTAGCATACCACGCTTGAGCTCCATTGTGGTCAGTTTGCCTTGCTGCATACCCGACCCGGAGGAATAACACGGAGCCAACGCGTTCCAACAGCAAGAAACTACATTTAATGGGACGCGGACAAGACGATTAACATTGTTACCAACGGCGCCTGAGTCCAGGCAGCGACTCCCTGTGCGCCGCCTCTGATCCGCCTTATCAAGCCGGCGCACGCGATGTGCGCGTGGCTGGCGTGACGTCGCCGCCATGCGGGAAAAGTTCGGCACCTTGGCCTCGCAGTCGGGCAACTGGGCAGGGGAGCCGCCAGGGTGCCCACCAGGCGGAAATTGTAAACGGCGATTCATGTCACGCACTTGGATATTAAGTCACAATGTGACGTTGTGGCGCCAGTGACGTAACCTATGTGCTGCCAAATGGCTGTGCATCATGGGACACAGTGTCTCTGTTACATTACGTTACAAGGTCATGTGGCGCTACCTAATGTGACGCCACGATTTCACGTGACACTGCGTCAATCGGAGAGACATTCAGTTTTTCCCGCTATATTTATCGGGATATATTCATCCAAATTTACCTGCCAAGGTGCAATGAGTAGAAGGGCGCGAGCTCACTCATGGGTGGCCACTGAAATGCCCTCACATTTTATCCGAAACATCACTTTTCTCTGGTTTTGTGTTTCTTTGATCATTAAGCTTGTTGATTTGCTTTAGGAGGGGAGGACGAAACCTCCATTACCCTCCATGCCGACTGGTCGGTCGGGTCAGGCGACATTAATTTCCCACGGCTCCGGTGCCGAGTCCAATGCCAGCCACTAAAACTGGTGAGTATCAAAGAAATGTTACGCGCTGAAATACCGCCGAGAAGGGTGCGTTCACAAAATATACCAAGTTTAACTGGGAGCGTTTCATAAAATATTCGTCTATGTGTTTGTTTAGTCATACCTTGTGTCTGTCAACAGTGAGAAGCCTAGACTGACATGCGCTAACCGATAGCTTAAAACTAGAGAAATCGAGTTCAATGTAATAGAAGCATCTTGTAAGCAAATTTACAACACACAAATGCATTAAACGTTGTGCTCGCAAGTTATCAAACATCTGAATATGTGCAAGCGTAATATTTGAGTGCGCTTCGTCACAGCAAGGGTAACGGTCCTACCGAAACACCCAGTATAAGTTTTCATTATCTGGATTATGAAACTGGAAATTTTACTGGAATAGATTCTAGAAACCTGAAATACGGATCGCACACAGGAGGATAAGGTTTTAAAACATGAAATTCAGATCAAATTCACATAGATTTCCAGATCCATAATCCAGATAGCGAAACGTTATAGTGCGTTTTTCGGTGGGGGAGCCTGAATTTGTTTAGAGGAAACTTCAGGTTGTAATGTAATACGATTTACATATTTCGAATTTAATGAAGCCATAAAACATAAATAATATGTAAATCTTTTTAGGCTTTACCTTACCTAACCTAACTTAACCTAACATAACTACATAACCCCAACCCGACCCCAAGCCAACTATGGCTTGTGAACGTCGGGCCGTGAGATTTTCAACCGATGAATATTTAGCCCAAATTAGGCCCGAGCCCGACTAGTAGTAGTAGTGCGCTAAAGGTACCACTCGAGCAACAGGTAGAAGGCTGTGTCTATGATAAGAGACGGTAAAATTGCGCGGGCGCCTTATCGCAACTGACAGCCTTGCTCATGCTGCACAAGTGGTAATTTTAGCGCTCTACTGCGGTCTAAAGAGCTCGAAGTATTTCTGAAGACTACTAATTTATTCGTTTTCCATGAAGCTCAGCAATTTTTAGTTGCAATCATTAGTCTATTTTGACTAATTAAAAAGCTAATTAACCAATTTTACTTACTAGTCGACTGATCGATACGATTAGCCCCCTATACTATATCCCAATAGCCGTATAACTCACCTGCACAAACCGCATAAGTGTAGATTTCAGGGCTTTTTAAACAAATATCGTCAAGCTTGAGCAAAACACCGTGTATACTTTTTTATAGCTGGGTACAGACTACAGACAATTGAATGGTCGCGCGTCTATAGCTTTAAAGATAAGCGTGTCTATATCTGCCTATAGAAAATTTATTGATTGCCTGTCTTTAGGTTTAGGAACATACCATTTTTTATACACCAACACAGTGTTTCCAAGGGAGCCCGCTTTGCCCACCAGAGATGTGGGCACTGCGCGTGCGCATAAACCAAATTTGGGAGGAGTGAAGCTTTTGCGCATGCTCAGTACCGACAGCAACGCCACCGCAGTGGTGCGACGTCAGTGAGTTGAGTTGGTCTATAGCTGGCTGCAGATAATTGAATGGTCGAGCGCCTATAGACCTTTTCAGCGCTTATCACCCAGGCAAAACATGCTGAGTCAGTGTGCTGTTGATGCATGCTGCGGCGTCACTTATATCGGGAAAGAGAGCTACTGCGCATCGCTCAGAACGAATTCCACAGCCCAGTAGACAAATATGACAGCGCCCAGAAGGCGATTATTGCAAAGGTCTATAGCTTCGGAGACATAGAGCTATCTATAGTCGGCTATAGACATATTGAATGGTTGCAGGTCTATAACTTTGAAAATGTTGTCCTTCGTCCGTCCGTCCGTCCGTGCAAATATATCGGGTGAATTCATGTCACGTGACCTAGTGACGAATTCAGCTTCCCCGCTAAATTTAGCGGAAAGTTTGATGGCACTTAACCTGACGTCTGTGGCCTATACACCAATTCGATATCCCCGCTAATGTTTCTGAAAAATTGATGTCAGGTGACCTGACTTCCGTAACCTCTCTACCAATCCAGTTTCCCCGCTAAATTTGGTCGGCAAATTCAAGACACGTGACTTGACTTCATGTGAACTGTACACCGAGGTTGTCTTCCCGCTATATTTAGCACGAAGGATAAAAATTTTGTCAAGTAATAGCATTTCATGCATTAGAGGACTTTGAAAATAAAGGTACCTGCCAATTTTTTTTATTTTTTGCAGAGTGTATCAAGGGCTGGAGAAAATAAGCCATCGTGTGTTCAGTCCATATTTCGAATTCATTTTGTTCACGTTCCGCATGTTAAACGTCTTTACCGGATTGCAACAACTGCCGCCACAGTTCGATACACGTCCAGCCAGTTGAACTGAACGAATGAATAAATGCTTTATTTGGTGCTTCTTTTCTCGATCGAATACAACATCGTGAAGAGGCCGGCTTAAAAATAAAAGACGGAAGGTTAGATTCATGTTTAATCGTAACATGAAATCGATGAGCGCCACCACTTGTAATTTCTTCAAGGCGAATTGCCGCAAACCAACAACGGCGTGAGAAAGCACGTCTGATTGAAAATCCGATAACAGCTAAATCGCAATAACCGCAAACCAAAATAGAGAAGTATAAAAGTTAAAAATACAGAAAGAATACTCTCGAAATACGCCGCAAATATCAAGAAACGAAAAGAAAGGTCAACAAACAATTTGTAGAAATCACAGAGGTGATTATCTATGAATGCGTTAGCAGTTATCGTTGCACATATGGGTCGGTTCCCTACTACATTTAGCGGGGAACTTGAATTTCTTCGGAGGTCCCGTGATGTCAGTTCACGTGACATAGTTTTTCAGCCAAATTTAGCGGCGATCTTCAATTGGTGCATAAGTCGTGATGTCACATTTTCACGCGAAATCTAGCGGCGAAACTAAATTGGTGAATGGGTCGTGGTGTAACTTTTAAAGCCCATTTTAGGTGGGAAATTGAATGAGTGCATAGGTCGCCACGTAAATTTGCCGCTAAACTTTGCTGGGAAAAGTATTCGAGGCAATAATATACATAACCAATAAACTTGAACAGTAGCTTCATTTTGCTATCGTATTAGAGGTACGGCCAAAAAGCCCAAATACTAACTGACTTTTCCACTTTGGATCATAAGCATCACATTGGCAACCAAGCGTCTTTGTAAAGGAACGCGCGAATTAACATCTGAAGCCATCAGCTGCAGACGCCATCTTACGGATGTCGTCTGGTAACATGAATGCGGCAGCCCTAGCCAACGTCGGACGCACCGTTGTAGTGGTCGTCGCAGAAAGCGGAAGGCGGACATTTGGCGAGCATTGGCGGTTTCGATGGGGCCTGGTGCCTTAACGGGCCCGATAATATACTCAAGTTTATCCGAGCGAAGCGAAGGGTTGCCCCGCTCATCGCGGTCTGTATGAAAACGAGCTTGGAGATCAAGCTAGCATGGGCGCGTTGAAAATGGCCGATTCACACGACGGACTGATCCGCGGACAGATTTATCGCGTGACGACATGTGCGCTGTCCGTCTGTCTTCCAAACGCATCCACACGAGGAAGACGGCGAGAAGACGCAGCTGTTACGTACAGATCAAGACGGAACACCGTTATGGGTGTTTGTCTTGGCATGACAATGACACAGGACATGGTCCTGCTCGAAAACGCTTTGGCGCTGAAGCGACAAAGTTCTGGGCCTCCGCGGAGGGCGTTTGGATATGACTTCACGCACTCCGATGCTGGTGTTCTAACACTTAAAGGGTAACGTGCAAAGAAAAAAACGTGTATTTTTTAAACAGCTTAATTGGGACAAGCATGTCACAAAAAAATTTTCCGCCAAAACAACATTTTTTAAAAAGCAATATTTATTGCGCGTGACTAATTTTTAGTGCGCGGCTATTTCGTCCGTTTAAAATCGCGCGCTTCACAAAGTTGTTATTACACGTCACGGGTGAAAACTGCTTTACGTCACTGGAGTGACGTATAACGGCGGCTCTCCGCGCCTATCGAAAGAGCGGGATTTTCAAATGTGAAGTTGTGACCCCGACTAAATTACGTCCCGTGGAGTAGATATTGCTAGAAAATATAGTTGTTTCGCGGAAGATTTGTTTTGCAATGACATGCTTCGTCCCCAATTGATGCTGTTTAGGAAAACACTTTTTTTATTGGTAGTTACCGCTTTAAGTAAACCGCAGCCACAAGAAAAGCCTTACTCGGTCGAGGGCTAATTGGACGTGCAAGAATTTCGAAGCGCGCTAGACGAATTTTACGGAAGCTTCTTGACAGGGACGCGACGGAGGAGGAGGAGAGGTGATAAAAGTAATCAATCAATCAATCAAATAATCAAATATTGTTTTGGGTGTTTAGGAACAACCATTTCGTCTTGGTAATGGCAAACGGGACATTCAAACACATAAAATCAAGGAACACACTCACATTACAAGATAAAATACGAAAATAATAACATTAAATATTAAGAATAATATTAATAGTATTATTATTAAAATATTAGCGATTATAGTAATATTTCTCTGCAAATAATTTCATCCTGGCAGGCGTGCAGGCTGTGCAGACTCGGTGAAAATTCTGCAGTTTCTTTCACGCGTGGAACCAAGTATCGCGCGACACACTTAACCAGCGAACGCACAAAACGCGACAATGCGCCATTTTTGTATCAATCGTCCAAAAACAACAAACAAAAAAACTCTGTACCGTCGCCAGACTTACCGCATTTCAAGTGAATCTCCCGCCATAAATCCGCGAGTGAAAATGCACTCGAATTTATCAGATCCGCGCGTCCGCGGACGAGGCAAGGATCGCAGGAATCGGTGACGTGACGGTTGCGTGGTACACGGTCCTCGAACGAAAGACGCTATTCGGTCCGTCGTGTGAATCGGTTCTGAGAGGCGGTATTCAGAACATGACACGTATGAAGCTGGCTTCAGACACTACGTTCGATTGCTCGTCTATCGGTATTAGGAAACCAGAGCAGACGGACTTTATTGTGGGGAAGAAGACGTTGGTGTAGAGAAATTAGTTGAGTGCTTATTCTCCTTCACCGGGCTTTTCAATGGAAGGAACGTGCACAAAAACATTTAAAGTACTGACTTAACACACATGGCTGATTTTTTCCAGAGCCAAAGATTCTGACGAGCCTTGCACAGAACGCATGTGTTTGGCCACCCTTCGGCTGATTTCTTCACGCTGGAATATGGGGCTAAACTGAGGGCCGATGACAAAAGATACGTGATGCGACAGCTTTTGGAATTACCCGTCTGCTGCAATTCAGACACCTATACCGCCCACTATTTTTGGCGTATGTGCTCTCTTCCTCAGCCGAGTTACGACCATTCACGACGTCATTCGTGTGATCTCACTGCTTTTACGCCACAATAAGTCATGTGGCTCACTGCCACATTACGTCGCAGTGACGGGTTGTGCCGTTAGGGAGGTTATGTGATGCGAATGTATTCTCCCATGACGTCAAGGCTAAAATTGCAAACGTCACGTCATATCGCGCTTGTTCATATTACGTCACAATGTGACGTTGTGGTGCCAAGTGACGTAACTTATGCAACGCCAGATGTCTGTGCATCATTTGACACAGCGTCCCTGTCACATGACGTGACGATTACATTTGGCGCTACTTTATCTGATGGGACCATGTCACGTGACGCGGCGTCAATCGTAGAGAAATTAAGGTTTTCCCGACATATTTATCGGGATATATTCATCTAAATTTACCCGTTGAGGCGCGACGGATTGACGCGCACGAGTTCACGCTTTGGGGGCAATTCAAACGTCCTCGATTTTTTATGTACGCATTATTCTCTGAAACATCTTTTCTTTTGTTTAGTCTTTGCTCAATAATCTTATTGATTTGCCTTAGGCGTGGGGGACGAGACCACCACTACCCAAGATTATATCAGCGGTTCAGGCGTCATTCCTCTATCCAGGGCTCGTTCTCCGTGGCCAATGCCAGCCACCACAACGATAGTGCCATCTGGTGAGTATCCAAGATATGTTACGCGCTGGGATGCCGCCGAGATGGACGAGTTCACTAAGCAGGTTTCACCAGAAATTGAAATTAGGAGGGTGTCTAAATTTTTAGGGGGGACTTATGGTGGGGGGGGGGGGGGGGGCATCGCTATATGTAGGAGTCGTTGCGAATTAAGGGGGTGCTTTCAGAAAAGCAACGGGTGTGTCCACTCCCGTATGGGGAGTGGGGAGGAGGGGAAATCACTGTCACTAAGTGTTTGAAGTTTATCGGGTGTGTTTCGGCAAAAATGGTCGCCTAACTATTGGTTTATTCATACCATGTCTGTCAACAGCGAGAAGCCTAGACTGAAGGCCGCTACCCTGGAGCTTAAAACTAGAGAATAGCTCAGGCAGCACATAATATTGCGCGATATTGGCGTCAAATCAGAAAAATACGACCGAGGACACGTTGATTTAGCCGATATCAGTGATGCATCGGATTTGTCGCGCCGACGCCATCCTGACATACCGTACCCGTCATTGTTTCTGGTTGAGTGCCAAGAGCGTCGTTTGTAAATCGGCTATGCTGGCGATGTATTCGGATTGTTTGACCTGCACAAAACCTACGTTGAAAAAAAACTAAAATAAAATCAAGCCAGACGGAATGTGCTTGCACACCTTTCCAGGAAACACTCGACCCAAGGGGCACCAAACCGTTTTTGAGCCCAATCACTGAGTTTGAGGCTAGACTCTCACCGGCGTCCCTGCTAACCCTAACCGAGTGGACTGTGATTTCAATAGCCGTAGCCTGCATAGGCGCAGTTTCAAACGCTGCTGGCGGCTAAATTATCGTCTTTTTATGCTGTAGTTTGTGCTTCATGGTGCATGCATTTTCACGAGGACATTAAGAAAGCATTGTACCACATTTGAAAAAACAAAAAAGAAAAAATACTTTAAACAATATTTTTGTTGGGTACGCGCACGACTGAACGAATGCGACTAGAATGTTAGTTGTCGTTTTTTTTTCTACATAAAGATTTGACGGCTCCGCCCGATTAGCGGCGTGTAAAATGACACAGCGCTTAGCTGTCGCAAATAAATTACAACAGAAGATAGCCGAAAGGCATGCATTTTCACTCTCACAAATAACATGTTTACCGATGGACAGTACACGGACATACCATTTAGAAAATTTTAAAATTCGAACAATATATTGTACGTACCACACGGTGCAGCTTTATTTGAAAATACGTTTTTTGAGAAAGATCTCAAATAAC
Organism: Ixodes ricinus; assembly: GCA_037355805.1. Lineage (NCBI taxonomy): Eukaryota > Metazoa > Arthropoda > Arachnida > Ixodida > Ixodidae > Ixodes > Ixodes ricinus. The sequence goes on from JAZHYW010061084.1 coordinate 17,677, forward strand.
CCAGTCACAGTCGACGACCGTCACATGTTGACGATCGGACGGAATCCAAGTTGACTTCGTTTTGGGGCACGTTTTGGGGAGAGCTTCCTTTTTTCACAGCAGCACCAAGGCATAGGAACAAACGCGACTGACCCGTTTCCCACCCCAACCGGGACAACTATTTTTGGAGATACTAAGGACTCTGCGCGAATTATCTCTGGAAGGGAGGAGAACAGTTGTCATTGCTCGCAAAATCCCGTCGAGGGCCGTTCAACGTCCTTCCTCTCCTTCGTTTCCGTGAATGTTGAGCAGAAAAGCTTGAATGACAGGCACTTACCAGCCCTATTTTTCACAGTGGAAAATAATACAAAAAGGGTACGGAGCACGCATAAAAAAATTAAGTGGAAACTTTCAAGAGGGGTCAGAAAACGTCGAATGAAAAAAATCAGCAGAACCCATCCTTTGGGAATGATTATCTACGTTAATGCGAATAGCATCAAACGGTGCGGAGTTATGCGCGTTCGTCAGGTGGCCGGCACACTCTAGATACGCCAGCCCACTCTGAGGCGATTCTAAATTTGTTGACACTTTCACAGCCCTGCGCACGATCTCCGCAGCCCAGCACGTGCGTTTGTGTCACTTAGGAAGGCGAGCAAAGCACGCGCCATACGCACAAACACTCAAAATGGTACCGACCAGACTTTCTGGCGTCTCAGCTAGTCTACCAACCTAACGGTTGTTCATATCTTTACCATAGGACGCGCTTTACAGCGCTGTCACAGCTACGTGCGCGCGTGTCCATGCACGAGGCTCATTCCGCTCTCGTGAGGCTGAGCACGGCCGCTACATCACCCTCTCCCGAGCGCGGAGAGGGTAAGCTAGCGGCCGTGCTCAGCCTCACGAGAGCGCGAATGAGCCTCGTGCATGAAACGCGCCGCACCGGTAGCTGGACAGCACGTAGCGCGTCTATGGTAAAGATATAAACAACCGTTTAGAGTGCGTTGAATGACTGCCTTCATAGCTCTGTGGTTAGCGCGTCTGCCTGCTGATCAAAGGGTCAACGGTTCGAAGTCCCAGCCGGCGCCGGTCTTTTTTATTTATTTATCGACCCGCGGCGTAAGAGGTTAGATAGCCAGATAGATAGATAGATAGATACATAGACGAAAAGTGCGTGAAGTATCCAAAGAAAGCTATTCGCATTAAAAGAACAAAACATCGGTAGAGATTCGCGCTGAGCGGGTTTTTACAGTTCAAGAGAGTGGTAGAAAATGTCTAGCTGATAGAGGGCGCGACAGTCCTATTAGCTGCTAGAGTGCCTTCATACACACGCGGACTTTTGCTTGAGTAGAAGAGTGGTAAGTTGGGCGAGTTGGTAAACGTTGAACATGGTTAAAACGCGCACAAAGAGACGAGGACAAACAGGGAAGGAACACAGAACACAGACAAGCGCGCACTCACAACTCTAGTATATTAAGTAAAGAAAAGAAAGATGAAGCACAATATTTTACAGGGGACAACGGCACCAGGGGGTAAATAGCTCAGTCGCAGTCAAATGTTCGCAAGAAGGCAACTTCTTTTTCGCTTAAAGCTACCGACGGCTGACTAACGCAGCGATCGGCCAGGCTCAAGATGGTGAACGCCTCGAGCACCTCGCGCGTTTGTTTTTCTTTAAAGCGGCCAATGATTGATGTTTTTTCTAACGATGGTGTGCACGTACAAGTCTTACAGTGCACCGAAAGGTGACCTCCTACAGTGGATGTTAAAGAAAGTTTGTGCTCTCGTAGACGGTCATTCAGACACCGTCCCGTCTGTCCCACATAGCATCTTCCACATGAAAGAGGAATGCTATATACAACGCCCGAGGAACAGGTAACAAAAGGCCGCGCATGTTTTTGTGGCACGTGTTTTTTGATAATTTTTCTGCTTTTTCACGAACCTTAGAACAAATTTGTCGCATTTTTTAGGGGCTGATAGTACTACGGGCACACCATACCTACTTGCCACTTGTTTCAGATTATGTGATATTTTGTGTAGATATGGCAATCTTCAGAGTTCCCGAACCAGGTCCTAATTGAAGTGATAGGAACGCTGGTAAAGAATGTAAAAGGGGTGAAAAAATTAGGCGCCCCGTTGATAAAAACCGGGTGGTGGTTTTGCCATACCTACACAAAATATCACATAATCTGAAACAAGTGGCAAGTAGGTATGGTGTGCCCGTAGTACTATCAGCCCCTAAAAAATGCGACAAATTTGTTCTAACGTTCGTGAAAAAGCAGAAAAATTATCAAAAAACACGTGCCACAAAAAACATGCGCGGCCTTTTGTTACCTGTTCCTCGGGCGTTGTATATAGCATTCCTCTTCATGTGGAAGATGCTATGTGGGACAGACGGGACGGTGTCTGAATGACCGTCTACGAGGCATAAGCTTTCTTTAACATCCACTGTAGAAGGTCACCGTTCGGTGCACTGCAAAGCCCGTTCTACGCGATCTCTCGTAAACCTGGTTCTTGCGCTATCTTAAACCTGGGACACACTGGCGCCATCTATTGGTGGCAGTGTAAACTGGGCGGTCCGGCATATTTTTTATTTCTCGCGCATTATCCTTTCTTCTTACTCGAAAACTTTTGGAAACGTTATAAACGAGCCTTTCTCATAGGTATTACGCACATTGACCTCGGAAATGCCGCAAAACCGTCGCTCCTGCGGAATGCAGTTCCACGATCACCGCATAGATGGCGCCATCTATGCGGTGATCGTGGAACTGCATTTCACAAGAGCGACGGTTTCGCGGCATTTCCGAGGTCGAATGTGCGTCAATACCTGTGAGAAAGGCTCGTTTATAACGTTTCCAAAAGTTTTTCGAGCCAAAAAAGAAAGGATAATGCGCGAGAGAAATAAAAAAATATGCCGGACCGCCTCAGTTTACACTGCTACCCAATAGATGGCGCCAGTGTGTCCGCAGGTTTAAGAGGTCGCAAGGAGCCCAGGCTTCAAGAGATCGCAAGAGTGTGAACGGGCCTTAAGACTGTACGTGCACACCATCGTTAGAAAACATCAATCATTGGCCGCTTTAAAGAAAAAACAAACGCGCGAGGTGCTCGAGGCGTTCACCATCTGGAGCATGGCCGATCGCTGCGTTAGTCAGCCGTCGGTAGCTTTAAGCGAAAAAGAAGTTGCCTTCTTGCGAACATTTGACTGCGACTGAGCTATTTACCCCTGGTGCCGTTGTCCCCTGTAAAAATATTGTGCTTCATCTTTCTTTTGTTTACTTAATATACCAGAGTTGTGAGTGCGCGCTTGTCTGTGTTCTGTGTTCCTTCCCTGTTTGTCCTCGTCTCTTTGTGGGCGTTTTAACCATGTTCAATGTTTTGCTTGGGTGATGACATCTCAGCCATTTTCCGCCCAATCGTTTTTTATGCATTTTGTAGTGCGTGCGATCCGGTGTCTCTCAGCTCGAGCGCGTAGCTAATGCATAGACGCCATTTTACCGCCGCAGTCACGCACCGTGCGCGCAGGCGCATCACGCGCTGGCGAATTCAGGGCAGCACTCAATGTCTTCACCCTGGGACAGACAGACATGTAGGCACCCTAATTAGCCGCATCAGCATCAGGAACATGGCGGCGGCCTAGGGCGTTTTTTGGAAAGGAGTATAGGCCGAGAAAGCCGGAAAAAGAAGAAGGGGAGATTAGCTGCATTGTCCATCTGCCTTCGACCTCGCTTTTGCTAAGCGCTTCCCACCTTCCTTTGCGTCTTCGTGTGACCGTGAGCGAGCACGACGGCCCCTTCAAGCAAATAAGAGGGTGAAGCAAAGCACGTGACCGCTCTTCTCATACTTCGTTTCGAGCCGGGTCCAGACGCAGGCGATGCTGCAAGCGCGAGCTCCGGACTTCCAGCGTCCCTGCAAGCACGCGCGCTCGTGCAATGCCGAGCACTGTTCAGGGCCACACGCTCGCGCTCGTAGCATCGGCTGCGTCTGGACCCAAGCTGAAACGAAGTATAGCACAAAAATGCTTGAGCGAATGGTTGTCACTTGAAACGCTCTGACGTGCTGTTGGGCTCTTCGTCGTTTGCCAAGTTATGGTGATGGGTAGGGGGCCATGTAGGTCCGGTTTCCCAAATGCGGTCTTCAGTGTCGTGCTGCTTCTCGTGCGTTGCAGTCGCGGCCGCGGTTTTTCATCGTGAGCGGCCGGAATGCTCTGTGCCAGCTTTTCTATAATGGCTGTTTTCTTCGTCAGAGTCTATGAACTTATTGTGTCATGTTTTGTCATCGGCGACAGCGAGACTTACGTTGAATGTGGGCGACCTTCGTCTGTCTTGAATTTGTTTTTCCGTTGATGTATGCTGCCGGAGTCAAAGTTATCATCTATCACGAATTACATAAAACCGCTTTAAGTACATTGTACGTAAAGTACTACTTTAAATAGAGTTAGAATATTTGCACGTTACTTGAAGTACATTATCTGAGTATCTGTTTGTACGTTGCTTGAATTATTTTATGATACTTTCAGAAGAAAAGAACAACTCTTGACTTCAAAGCACATATCTCAGAATTTGTCTCCGTGAAATTAAGCTCCTTCAATCACCACGTTCTCACGTCCTTGGCTTTCCCAAAACAGGGTGTCACAAAGAAAATTTACAGGGTTTTTGTTTACCTCACAAATAAACTAGGCACTTGCCGAACGCTCATTCTTCGCCAGAAAATAGAGGCTAGGTCCCAACCAGATGCCAAAGTCTTCTGCCCGATCCAATACGTTATTAAATAGTTATACGTGATTTCTAAAAATTTCAATTGAAAAATGGCGGCCGACGGAGTTTTTAATTACATGGGGCTCTATGGCACCAGAAACCGAAAACGGGCGAAAATGGGCTCCATTTTCCCATTGCAATTTTTAGAAAATCACCTATAACTTTTGAGTAAGTTATCGGATTGGGCTGAAACTTTGGCATCTGGTTGTGACCTCTACCGCTGCCTTCGGGCGGAGAATGAGGGTTCGGCGACGCCTAGTTTATTTTTGCGGGAAGAAAAAAACCCTGTATATTTTCTTTGTGACACCATGTACTATACGCAACTTTGAAGTCCAGTATCAGAGTTCACAAACCTGTAAAAACGAAATGGCGTATGGTCATGTGGAAACGCACTGCCGTCTTTCGAGATGTCATCCGGTAATATTTTTGAGAAGTAATGGCGACTACAAGACCCATACGATGAAGTGCTTTATAAGTTGATTGTGTTAAATAGTTTGTGAGCTAAAGTAAATCAACTACTTTGTGTTCACTTGACTTTATCCGAAATTCTCCGCCATTTCCTAAAATAACTAATGCACCCCCTTACCCTTTGGCTATGCATATCAGTTTAAAAATTAAAGACGTTTACAACTCCCTGTAACACCGAACTAGAGCGGAGCTCTTGAGGAGGAGGAGGGGAGGGTAGGGAGGGGACAGTATGCCCCTCCTCCTCATCCGTATCCTCTCCTCCTTCCTTCTCATCTACTCCTCCCATGCTCCGCGCCTCCTCCTCCCTCTTCCTCTCTCTTTCTCCTTCTCCTCCCTCCTCCTCCTCCCGATCCTCCTACATCCTCCTCCCTCCACCTTCCTTCTCCCCCTCCTCCTCTTCTTTGTCCTACCCCTCCTCCTCCCCCTGCTCCCTCCTCCTCCTCTCCGCGCGTTGCATTATGGGAAACGCCCCTTAATGCAACGCACGCGTCACCGCGGTGCATTACGGGACGTTTCGCACAATGCACCGCGTGATTACGCTGACGGTGACGCAACGCCAACTCCGCTGAAGCCGGAAACGGGCGCCTAAGAGCTGCGCTCTAAAAACGCTGTATATGAAATTTGATGGACACCATGAAAGATTGTGTTAAAAAGCACTTCCACTTTTCTCTGAAGTATATTGTATTTATTGCACTGTACATCAAGGACATTGCGCCCGGTGTACACTACTTTACTTGAAGTGCATTACCTCTTATTTATTTAGTACTTTCCTTCGAGTACCTAGTAGGTGAATTTTTTCAAACGCTGGTTATATATCGCCCCCAAAATGAAATGCCGGCAATTACTATTTCAACTTGCGTTAAATATCGCTTCGCTGCGGAGCTCCTCTCATAGCAGACTATCCCCTCTTTCCTCCTCCCTCGTTTCGTTAGTATAAAATGTGAAGGTTGCTACGTCATCGTGACGGGCACGTGCACTCGCGCCGGCCCGTATAGCGGGCACCAACGGAATGCTACGTCACTGCAACACCGCCTTGCGCGCGGGTGCTCGCATGAGTCCACGGGACGATAGCCGGGGCAAAACGAATAGGGCTAGCTAATTAAACCTTTCAAGTTAGCAGCCACTCTGAGGTTTCCAGCCGTCCTTTTTT